>JAFVLL020008999.1:0-10777 GCA_021397915.2 Tor tambroides
GGGCTCCCCCCTTCTGTGAGAAACCAGGACTCGGGGGAAGTGTGGACAGTGGACCTGTGCAGTATGACAGTGAGTTCACCTTCAGCTTTCAGTGCACATGTGCCTCTGCTCTCACTTATTTCTCTCCTTTTCTTTAATCCATCTTATAGATAGATTTATCTGAGATTTTATCACTCGTGTGCTCTCTCTCCCTCTTTCTCACTTTCCCTTTCTTCCTCGCACCTCTTATCAGATGTCACCTTGACCATTAATCTCTACCGTCCAGCTCTTTCCAGGACTCAGGCCAATGATATCTTTGCTTGTTGAAACATTTCAAGAGCAAATCTAGGAATTTATGAATTTAGGTAACACTTTAGATAAGGGAACACTATTCCCTAATAACTAGTTGCTTATTTGTGTGTATATTACTAACATATGTGACCCCGGACCACAAAACATAAAGGTCATTTTTGTGAAATTGAGATTTATGTATCAAATAAATAAGCTTTCCATTGATGTATGGTTTGTTAGGATGGGTCCATATTTGGCCAAGATACAACTATTTGAAAATCTGGCAATCTAAGGGTGCAAAAAAATCGCCTTTGAAGTTGTCCAAATGAAGTTCTTAGCAATGCATATTACTAATCAAAAATTAAGTTTTGATATATTTATGGTAGGAAATTTACAAAATGTCTTCATGGAACACAATCTTTACTTAATATCCTAATGATTTTTGGCATAAAAGAAAAATGGGTCCTTTTGACCCATACAATGTATTTTTGGCTATTGCTGCAAATATACCTGTGCTACTTATGACTGGTTTTGTGCTCCAGGGTCACATATTAGCTGTTTATTTACTTATAAAACGCATTAACATGTTAACAGCAATTTAGGAGTTTATTGAGGGAAAACCTCATGATACCAAATGTTTACATGAGAGTGAGAAATTTTTGTGTAAAAATGGCTTAACTTAAAATTAAAGGACAGTTAGTATTCCATCATGAGTCACACTGGAAATAGAAGGTCAAGTTGCATTGCATTGTGGGAGAGAGTGTCCACTGGTTTTGTGTTGCACGTTTTAGAAATGTAGTAGGTCATTCGGGCATTCTATTCATTTGCTAGATGCTGCTTTAAAGTGGTATGCTAGAGAAAAAAAAAGTATGGTAGTTTGCTATTCTGAACATAGCCATAGACATTATTATAGTACAAAGTGAATGCAGTGCACACAAGATCTATTATTCAGAGTGGCAGATATTTGGCAAGCACTTCTCTTTGTGTTTGCTGTTGACCCTTGTCTAACAGTCGCTGTACGTTCTATATCTGTCCTCAGGTCAGGTGGGATTGGTTGTTGGGTTGCTCTTTGCTTTTCTAGTGCTTCTCCCTGCTGTACTTATTGCCTTCTACTGCATCAAGATAAAAAGCTCCTACTACCACAAGTGGAGAATACAGAGAGAGAAGAGCAAAGCCAGCAGGTATTACTGTAGCAACACACACACACACACACTAACGCAGTGCCTTTGCAAAGTGTTCAGACCCTTTCACTGTTGTTAAAAATTTAATGCATATCCATTTACACACAAACCACTACAGTTGCAATGTGAAAACGGGTTCATAGAAGTTTGAATGGATTAATAGCAGAATGTTAAAATCTCAGATCATGTATTGAGCTCAGATGTGTCCTGTTTCTTTTGATCATCTCTAGAATTAATTTTTAGTCCCATTATGCAAATTCATTTGATTGGAGGTGATTTTAGAAAGGTACACCTATATGTATTTGTACATGCTGCACAGCAGAGCAAAAACCTATAAAAGGTCTTTGAAGTTATGAAAGAACTTTATTAGTTGTTTGAGATTGTAACCAAAAAAAAAAAAAAACATGTCTGGCCAGTCAAGGCTGCTAAAAGTGCAGTGGCCTTCAGTGTTGTCAAATGGAAGACATTTTGAGCCATTCATCTTAAAAATGGCTGTTTAGGTAAATTGGGTATTTCATTCCAGGAGGGACCCATTGAATTCATGCCGTGAGTGAGAGAATAACTGAACTGAAGTGAGCAATTTCGACCGCATTGAGTAGTACCACCTGTGGCATGCTGAGTGATTCAGCACAATATTATCTTCTTCATGCAAATTTGTGGTGTGACTGATTCCTAGAGTTTTTATTTCTTAGATTTCTAGAAATAAAAGTGACAACAGCATATTCTTTGCTTCCTCAAGCCCATCCTTCTTACACAAGCATATTTCTCAAGGATGACAAACTGTCTCTGTTGCTGGAGCCCGTGATTTTAAAAGGGGGGAAAGAGAAGTGGTGCGTGGCCAAGTATGGTGACCCATCCTCGGAATTTGTGCTCTGCATTTAACCCATCCAAGTGCATGCACACAGTAGTGAACACACACCCGGAGCAGTGGGCAGCCAATGCTGCGGCGCCCGGGGAGCAGTTGGGGGTTTGGTGCCTTGCTCAAGGGTCTCACCTCAGTCGTGGTATTGAAGGTTGAGAAAGTGTTGGACATCCACTCCACACACACACACAAAATCCCTGCTGGACCTGAGACTTGAACCCACGACCTTCAGGTTACAAGTCCAACTCTCTATCCATTAAGCCACAACTGACAGCCATTTTATAGCTAATATCAACATTTTTGATGGCTTTTAACTCACTTTAGGTGAGGAAGCACACACCTTGGACACTTTTAAAACTTTAAAATTTTTGGCTTTGTTTGAAGCAGGACTTGAATTGCTTTCTTTAGAATGACTATTTATGTTATTCCGATAACTTATAAGTGAAAAAAAACATGTTACTCTACATTGATAAAAGGACATCAGCCTTACATTGTTTTGTTGACAGAAATAGACTGTTGATAGAATATTTATATAATAAACAAAAAAAAGAAGATAGGAGAAAATACTACAAAATGGACTTATCCTTGCTGTTGACTTTGGGGTCAGTATAAATGGGCTCTTTCAAGCCAAGGTTGATGAGAAATGGGTTCCGTCCTATCACAACTGGCTGATAGAAGTCATACTTTTGGGAATTTTCTTTTTAAGCAATATAGATGTCATGGCTTTTGGAGTACTTTTATGGAACTGCAGTACAAAATTCAGTTGGAAAACCATCCATTCCTGAGGCTTTGCCACTTTTCAGCTGATTAATGCCATTATAATAGAAGCCATATTTCTTCAGCAGATATTGGTTTCTCAGATAATGTCTTCATCGTTCCTGTATCCAATATCTGAATACCTCTTCTCAAGGAGCTGCTCATACCACTGACTTCCTAGATTATACATTTTCAAAAAAGTCAATTGGTCAATCTTTCTTTGATCCATAATGCTTTTCTACTTGATTTGAAACCAAGAAACCAAATCTACTTTGAAGAGACTTCCTTTCCTTATGTGTTTCGCCATATCACATATTCTTATCTCTTAAAGACAAAAACCCCTTCTCTGTATTTACACAATTATGGATATTATCTGGCCCCTTAGATAATATTAACTCAGTGATCCCCCTGCCCTTATCTGTAGCTGAGTTGTTTTTAATTTTCCTTTCAGTTCTTTTTTATTATTATTTCAAACACTATCAGTCTATGTTTCAAATTTAATCAAGGTATTTCAGAGACACATTTGGCTTTGTCAAATACTTTTAAACAATTGTTTTGTGACCTGCTTTATAAAGGACTTTTATAAGAAATAATAGTAGCTGTTCTACAGAGTGCAAGAGCCCCCTGTCTTTCATCTGAGGCCCTCTAAAAATATGCAATTAGTTCAGCTGTCAGTATCCTTTGAAATCTAATTATGTGATCTCTCTTCACATTTGCTGAAAACAGCAGCTGCAGTGAGATAACTGAGGTTACTTCACTTTGAATCCTCCCCAGTCATTAAAAACATTAAAAGTTAGTCAGATTAGGTACAGTATTATCCTTTCTTCTAGTCAGTGGCAGACCAGGTCGCATTTGGCGCAGAGCGATTCCCGGCACGTACGGTCTCACATCTGAACTCTCTCAGTTCCAGTAAAATTACTAAATTAAATGCAATCTAATGCACCACAATTACTGATATACACCTGTTAACAGCAGTGTTTCAACTTAACAACTCTTGCACTTGATTTACCCAAAAATGAAGATTCTGTAATCATTTTCTAACCCTTCTGTCATTCCAAACATGCATGACTTTCTTTATTTCTTCTGTGTAACATAAAAGAAGATATTTTAAGAAGTGGCTTTGTTTTTTCGTTTATACAATAGAAATCAATAGTCACTAAAACCATTTAGTTCTCAACATTCTATAAAATATTGTATTTTATGTTCCACAGAAGAAAGAAAAAAAGTCATACCAGTTTGGAAGGGTGAGGGTGAATAAATGATGTAAAAATGTTCATTTTTTGGAGAACAACCCCTTTAAAGCAATTCATGTAAGACTTTAAATCCCAGAATATCTCCTGCAGCTTCAAATGGACATGCTTAAATCTGTTTTGCATCAGTGTCAGTTAGGAAAAATCTGTGTAGAATAAAAAGCCAAAAAGTAGAGGTCTACCACTTCCAAAACGAGTAGCGATGATGGCATATTGCAATTCCATGTATTTTGGGAAAAACTCATATTGGCTAACAACTAAATTAAATTTAGAAAGTAATCTTTGTGCATGCTCAATGTTAGACAAAAAAAGAATAAATTCTCTCTTTTTTATTAAAATACCTGCACCTCATAAAGATCTGCTTGTAATAACTTTATTTGACTACTAAGCGCAGCTGCAGTGAGGCCTTATTCTCAGCAACTGGCTTTAGGATTGGCAGGCAACATGACAGAGGTTGAATAGAGCCAAATATAGAATGATCCTTGCAGAAAACCTGCACACAACCTCTGTCAAGATAAAAGATTCTTCATTCAGTGTCAGAATGACCTGGAGCACGAAGCCAAGATGATCCTGGATTGGCCTTGGGACAAATAATGTCCTTGAGTGTTCCAGCTAAAATGACTCCATAGAAATACTGTCGACAAACTATTCACAACCAAACTGACAAAGTTCGAAGGGATCTGCAAGGACGAAGGGGGGAAAAAAATCCAGATGTGCAAATCACACCCAAGAAGACCTCCTGCTGTCATCACTGCCGTACAGCATGCGCAGCTACATGGGGTCTGAATACTAATGCAAATAATAGATTTCAGATTTTTTCATACATGCATACATAATAAATCACATGTTCAATTTGTCCTTTTGGTATATTGTGTCAAATACAGTAAATAATTCAGTCTGTTCGGAACTATGAATACTTTCCAAGCGGTCTGAATGTTTTCTGATGTCACTGTATGAGCATACACACATGCTCTTAAAATGTTCATTATTCAGTCTACTTTTGAATAGCATGCTTAGTAAATTATGGTATTATTATGGTACATACTAAAAGTCTGAAGTCAATCTTGTGCTTTAACAAACTGACAAAAAACACAATGTTTGTCTATTTCCTTAAAGTCTATTTATTTTCATAAACCATTTCTGTGTGTTTTCAGAAATGAGGGCTCCGTTGAAAAGGGGAAGAATGGCCACCTGAACCATGCTTTCCATCTGAAGGTGGTGGGACCCTCCAACAGAAGTGGTAATCTCAAGGTATGCTGTAGTCATATCAAAATACAGAGAGAACACTTTCATATGTAATCTTTAATGAGATCCGGGACTTTGCATTACATTATACTGTACATGTTTGGGGGGTTGGTAAGATATTTTTAATGTTTTTAAGTCTCTTTTGCTCACCAAGGCTGCATTTAATTGATCAAAAATACAGATAGTAAGATAAAGATAGTAACAGTTTTTATATTTTCTAATATCTATATTAATATCTGAAATGTAATTTATTGGCAAAGCTGTATTTTCAGCAGCCATATTTGCAGTTTCAGTGTCACATGATCCTTCGGAAATCATTCTAATAGGCTGAATTGGTGCTCAGA
This sequence comes from Tor tambroides, assembly GCA_021397915.2. Lineage (NCBI taxonomy): Eukaryota > Metazoa > Chordata > Actinopteri > Cypriniformes > Cyprinidae > Tor > Tor tambroides. Next base: position 5,909 of record JAFVLL020008999.1, read on the forward strand.
AAAACATTTCTTACTATTATCAATGTTAATTCCTTAATGAACAGAAAGGGCAGCATTTGTTTGAAGTAGAAATTATTTGTACATGTCTTTACTGTGACTTGATCAATTTAATGCATCCTTGCTCAATAAAAGTATTAATTTCTATATGCATTTAGATTTTTCTCTAGCATTCATCAGTTTTATGACCCCCATCACCTCTGTCATGACATTGGTCCTTTGAAGTGCATTTATTTTCAGTTCGATATCTATAATGGGGTTTGTTTAGTATGACTTAATATGTGTACTTAAATTTTCAAATCATGTAGCATCACCAATATCCCATCCGTTTCCTTTTTTCCCTGTCAAGCTACCTCACACCAGCAAAGAGGTGCTTCCTCTGAGGCCAAACCCAGCTTCCAACGGTCCTCAGCCAGTCAATATCGTCCGTCCCCTCCGACCGGCTCCATCGCCATCCCTGAGCAACGTCAAAGGACCCCGACCTCCTCCGCCTATCAGCAAGCTGCCTAACTCACCCAGCACACCCAAATCTGTAGCATCACCTCAGAAACTCAGTCCTCCCAAGAAGCCTCTCCCCCTCAACCCATCATGCTCACCACTGGTGAGAATTCAGTGTACTCATATTCTTTTGGTTTAATCAAAATCACTGTGGGAGCCAAAGTAGGTCACAATCTCATCAAATGAAATGCTGCTTGAAACACCTGTTTTAATCTGTATTGAAACGATGTGTGAACACGCTGCCAGAAATCCTGAACAAAGCGCACCTCAGACTCTTATTCGCTTCTTTTTCCTGTCCTCATACAGATGGTATCAGAACCACAGCCTAGACCCCCGTCCACACCCCCCCAGAGGCCTCTTCCTCTCAGCCCTGCTCGTGGAGCACAGCCCAAACCCTCTGGTGGGGGGCTCAAGGTGATGATGCCCCCTTCAGTTGGCCCCAAGCCTGTGGGAAAAGTGACCGCTGTTCCCCCTTTAAAGGCATTCCGGTGAGTAAACACATCATAAGTTCCATGAGATGATATCTTTGGGTGAGTGCATGTATGGGCTTTTTCTGATTTTTCGTTATAATATTGCAAAATAAGCTTGCGCAATGTACAGTGCGTGCATAATTATTATGGAAGTTTATATTCTGATCATTTTTTTTCCAACCACATTTTACCAATTCCAAACCACATCAATTTTAATAACTACTATTAATTTTGTATTTAATCATTTATAAGTGATATATAATTGTCCATGAAAGCTGAAAGTAAAAAACTCCTTATATTCAGGTGTGCAGAATTATAAAGCAGATTTTCTTTTACAGCTAAAATGGTCCAAAAAAGAGGATTTAACTCAGACTGAAAAGTCAAAAATTATTAAATGAACATGAGAAGGATGCAATAATACAATTTGCAAAGTTAAGGCATGACCATTGGACAGTGAAATGCTCATTTGGTCAGCACAGTAAGAAAAAACAGGCAGAGAAGAAAAGACACATGGTAACTGTAAAAGAATTAAGGTGAAGAATTAGGTGTGAAACCATTTAGTCTCCAGTTCCACCATTTTCCAAAACTGCAACCTACCTGGAGTCTCCAGAAGAAAAAGGTGTCAGATTCTCAAAGACTTTGACAGACTTTTCAGGATAGGAGATGGATTAAAAATGAACTCCCAAAACTTCCTGCCAGATTCTGGAAGATAAATTGTTGAAAGAGTGGTACAAGAGGATGTGACGCTGCTCACTCTCAACTTATCTGTATATGAAGCCTATAAAAAATCAGTCTTCATGTATTTTACGACACTTCAGCATGTTATTCTTATTTAGTGAGGGTCATTTTTTAGTATTTTTTACCCAAGCAAAGTCTCTGAGAACCTGACACTTCTGGAGACTCTAGGTAGTTTGCAGATTTGGAAAATGGTGAAACTGGAGACTAAATGGTTCCTGATGGTTTCACACCTAATTCTTCACCTTAATTCTTAACTCTTAATTCTTTTGCAGTTACTATGTGTCTTTTCTTCTCCACCTGTTTTTCTGACCCAATGAGCATTTTGCAGTCATGCCTTAACTTTGCGATTTCTGTACTGCGTTAGTTTTGAATATTTCTCATGGGCGTTTAAATTTTTTTTTACTTTTCAGTCAAAGTTCAATCTCTTTTTTGGCTCATTTTATCTATAATGAAAACCTGCTTTATAATTCTGCACACCTGAATACAAGAAGTTTTTCCACTTCCAGCCTTCATGGACAATGATATATCACTTATAAATGATTAAATACAAAATCAATAGTAGTTATTAAGATTGATTTGGTTTGGAATTGGTAAACTGTGCTTGGAAAAAAAAATATGGTCAGAATATGAACTTGAAATAACGCACTGTACATTACAACGTGAAATGAAGACAACGGAAAATGATACAGAGGGCTGCTGCTTTCATTTCTGCTATGATAACCACAAAAAATGTTGAACGCTGTAGGTTTGTTTTAGAATTAGGACTGGTAAGACAACACTGACATTTTTTCACCTTTATACAATTTTGGACTGTTTAAATGCTTAAAAGTTTAAATCCTGTCTGGCTAACACACTTCAACAACACGTCTTGTGATGTTTTAGAATTAGGTCAGTAGACAGAGAGGAGGTAGTCTTTTGTGGCTTGTTTTCACATTACGAGAGCAATCCGATCGAATGTGTTTTCGACTACCTCTGGAAGTGGTTGAAAATGGACAAGCTCAAAACATTTACACCCCATTTACACCTGTCTACTTGTGATCAGATCGACCAAAATGCATACCAAGTGTAAACAGGGTCTTAGAAGATACCTGTATTGGGCTCTTCCTGTGTCCCTGTTTTGACATTTATTTAATCGCTCACTATGGCAAGAACGTTTTAGATATCCAAAATCTGTTCACAATTTAGCATCCTCAACAGCTACATTTACATGCACCCAAATAATCTGTTATTGAGTGATGGCTCAATAGGATTGAAAAGCCTTCAAGGAAACACACGAGTCAATCCGACTGAGCTCAATACGTATGGATTTGTGTGGAGTAGATCTGGCATTTTCCAATCAATAGGAAAAACTAAGCATGTAAACACATGAATACGATTATCTTCTTGATCGGATTCAAAAATACTTTGAGCACATGCACAGTACCGTAGAGCTGCTCTGTATATTTACTGGACCGTTTTTATAATTTTTCCTTTTTACAAACATGCATATGTTTATTTACATCTTACAAACAGGTCAGTGAAAGTCTTACTTGCTAATTTAATTGCCTGTGTAACCCTTCTGATATATTTGTCAGCTTTCCCTTTGTCATCAAGTCAGAAATACAATACTGATGTTAACTCCAATAATGTATTGACAGGGTCACCGCGTATGCTCTAAAGTTTTGTTTGAATACAGAATGTACATGTGAACGAAAATGTTAATCGAATTGCAAAGTTTACGGTTCATGTAAACAGAATTTCATTTGGATTAACAAAATTAGTGCATGTAAACAACTATTGTTTTGGCATCATGTTGACAAAGTTTAATGACAATCACATAAATTCCCAAGGAGGAGTATGTAGAAGTAGACTTCCTGTTGGGTGGAGCTAATGAATGTTAGGGTAAAAGTTGTCCAGGTTGGTGTATACAGTATGTACTGAATTTTCTAAGAATTGTCTGAATTGTCTTTTCCACTCACCATTTGTGGGTTATTCTCACACCAAAATATGTAAATTGTGAAATCATTAGCTGATTAGCATACTGACTGTAGCAGTTGACTGAACAGTTACTCTCCAAAAAGAAAGGCAGTCCTAATGAGTGAGAGTCTGTCTGCTCTAATTATTTGGAGCTTTGTTTTTCTTTGCCAGACCAAACAGATCAGAGGCAATGTTAGATACAAATAAGCGTGCCAAACAGTGGGTGGTGAAGCGTGCGGTTTGGATATTTTATGGGATTCTTTTCACCTCTCTACCTATTCTTGAATGCAGTAAATATAGGACTGGATTTTTACAACACATCAAATATTTGGACTGGGTTTTCTCATTTATATACAGTAGTAGGTTTTATGGGGAATTACACATGCCCCAATGGAATCTTGTAAGAAGTGAATTTTTCAAGTTTAAATCTGTTTTTCTTTCCTGGAGTCTTTACATCAATGCTAGTCTGCTATCAGTTCTCGAACATAGCCGTCTAGCACTTATTTTCAGAAAAAACTGCACCGACATACATCCAGGCCTCATTTCTGCTTGTCTCCAGCACTATATGCTCCTCCAATCTAAGAACAACCGAATCTCACAGAGTTTCAGCTTGTGAAGATAAATCCGTTCAGAGCTTCCCAGTGGCGGCAGCAGCTTAGTATTTTGTTGTGATAAAAAGACACTTTCATTTTCAACACATAGCAGTGAGACTCTGAGGAATCGACTGTATATGCTGAAAACTGCATTTCATTTTGACAGGCTCAGCAGGATATCATGTTTATATCGTGGTTTTTCACACAAAAAGAAAGGTAGAAGGGGTTCATTTGAAGTGATGGTCAACCTTGGAAAAACATTCTTTTAACAGTGTAAAGTCTTTAAATTGAAGGAGCTTGTGAGATCTTTCTGCTTTTACAACAGTTTTAACCCTGCAAAGCCTGACGTATAAAATAATAGTCAGAAATCTTTTTTTTTTTATTAAACCTTTAGACAAGATCTTATATAATATGAATATAGGGAGAATATGGAGCTCACACACTTAACCCTCTGGTTGTGTTCGGACTCCTGTCACACTTGTGGTGTTCCCGGTCAAAAATGACCGGACTTCAAACAACTGATTATAAATCTGTCATTATGCTATATTATCACTAAATATTGGATTCATTCTTTTTGTCAACTTGTTTTCTTTCATTTAGGACTGGTTTTGTGTTTC
>JAFVLL020009000.1:0-28314 GCA_021397915.2 Tor tambroides
CCTGTCACTGTAGAGACTCATCCAGTCCAGGAAACCACTTTTCATGTGCCTCCCCAGCATCCCAAGGCATTGCACCCCCATCACCACCATCATCACCACGGACAGGTCATAGCAACGCGACCACGGCCGCGACTCTACAACTCGCCCACCAACAGCGCCTCCACCCAGGATTCCATGGAGGTGGTGCATGGTCATCTGTCCATGACATCCCTGTCTTCCTCGGCATCCTCTTCCTCCACATCTTCCTCTTCCACAGGAAACCAAGGCAACCAGGCTTACCAGCTCCGCCAGCTTCCTGCCAACACCCTGGACTTTAGCCAAAACGGAAGTATGAGTATGGGTTTGGGTGCCTTCTCAAATCCTCGCCAAGAGACTGGTATGGCTGGACATCCCGCGTACCCTGTTGCCACAAACGCAGGAACTGGTCACTTTATAGCAGAGGGACACCTGAGCATGAGACAAGGCATTGATAGGGAAGATTCTCCAATGACTGGAGTCTGTGTTCAGCAGAGCTCAATGGCCAGCTCGTGACTTTAGCTGAAATGGGTTTGTTTTTTCTGTGTGAATTTTGTTTTTGTTTTGTATTTTGTTTGGGTTTTTTTTCCCCCCTTTTTTTTATGGTGGTGTTCTTATTTTCTCCTGTTTTTTCAAAAGGTGCATAGAGAATAAAAGCTGCTCACTTCTGAGGGGAGATATCACTGAACCGCTACAGATTGAAGAGTATTTAAAAAGTATATATGTATTTCCATAATTTTTACATTGTCAGTTTCTAGATAAGTTAATAATACCGCAAATAACCATAGTGAAACTGAGACACCCATCTGCTGACTCGCTCACCTGCATACAGTACTTATTTACCATCTGTTACATGGGGAAACTAGGAGATTTGTTTTTATTTGTCCCTTTTTTCGTTCAATACAGTGAGCATTTCAGAGCTGTGAGCTGTCGTACAGCTTTTTATATGTAAAGCAATGCAAACATTTGTTTAGTTCAAACAAGTGAAACATTGGACATTATAATTTGGCTGGTTGTTCTTTTATTTACCCTTTAAGTGAAACTTCTCTAAAGAGCTGTGTGTTTAAACCTGTAGCGTGTCAAGGAAGCAGTACTTGCAGTGATATTTCGTGTTGTCGGTATCGTGTAACTCTTCGAGAGGGGGCACATAGCTGCGGAGCTCTGGTGGCGAGCGCTGGCCTAGCGGCGAGGAGGAGCTGGTGTTAGACGGGCAGGTGCAGTACTCTTCAGAGCGGACGGCTTCGACTACGTACAGCAACCGAGGAGGAGGTGCGCTGAGGAGCAACGAGGGGGGACGGATCCAGGTCCAGGTGGATCTGGGGCTGTTGTCGAGAACCCTTTGGCCTTATGACTTTTGGACCTTGACTGAAAAGGAGCTGGACTTTATCATTAAATAGAGATGATGATGGCTGTCCTCTATTTTTAACATTTAAAGAGTCCTTAATTGGTTAGGGAAGGTGAATGAGAGTGGTTATTCAGAGGCCTTTATTTAGCAAAGATTTCTCATTTAAGGGACTCCAAATTGCAGGGTCTTGCTCAAACGTGTCCCTAACATGACTTCCTAAAATTGCCGAAGTGGGATTTCACATAGAAGGTATTCATTCCCATTAATTGGCTTTCTTTTTCTCTCTTTATTTGCCGTCAAGCATGTGGTTCCCATTGAAAAACATTGCATAAATTTGCTTCTTTGTGTTGAACACAGAAGATATGTAATGAGATTTATGTGACTGCCTTTTTCTCCTCTTGAATTATGCTGTGAATTTTACACAAATTACTTTTTCTTCTTTATTACCGTCTGTCTGTCTTTCTTTCTTTCTTTCTTTTTTTTGATATACCAAAGCAGTTGTTTTTTTATAGCACTAGGTGTCTGTAAGAAATAATGTAGCAGTTCACCACTTCAGCCCAAGGTTCATCAAAGTCCATTTTAGTCTGTATACTCTCTCGCAAACTGGTACTTTTGCTGAACTTCATGTTTTAATGTTAACAAAATACTGAAATTGGTTTAATATATGGATAAACCTCCCCAATTTATTACCTTTTTCCATTTGTTTTCCTGTTGAGGGGAGGGAAGGGACACTGACGGTTACTCTGCAGGCTACAGAGTAGCTGAGAGATCACAAATTATTCTGAGGAGAGAAAGTGTTTTGTTTTGTATTTACCTGGTCTATCAGTCAGTGATGCTGCCTTTTATACCTAATTTGATGAACATGCTAATTTCTACCTTTTTAAATCTAAGTGGCTACTTAAATTTATTTATTCAGGCAGTCTACTGTAGCTACTGTGACCTCTGAGTCTGAGTTGAATTTATCAAGTGATTGGTTGGATGCTTGCCTCCAGATGTGCTATTCAAAGGGAAACTAGAGGTGACGCGCTGCCACACAGACACTGGGCACATGCATGTTGTTCTGAAGAGGATAAGTGTTTATAGTCACGTTAAGGATAGCTATGCTCACTCAGATTTTTATATCCAAGGTTGTGAGGATTCCGCCCCCCCCACCACCTCCTAGCTTCTCACTTTAGGTCTCAATTCCTCAAAGGAACCTTGTTTGCTGCTTCTCTCGATCTAGCAGTTCTTCACAGACAGTGGGACACTATATCCTGCCATTTGCAGATTTTCCTTTCGCTTTCAGCCAGAATCATGTTATTGGTATATTTACAAATCTCACAACGGCTAGTGGTAATCGGGAAAAAAAAGTTTACCTGAATGTTAGCTTGATTTCAAAATGTTGTTTTATATATAAATATATATAAAAACATTCGAGTGCAGTTTGCTGACGTTGACACATTCCAAAAATCAAAATCTAAAAATTACAGAAACTTTTAAAGCGTGCACCTGTTTCAGCTGTCACTAAATGAGACCTGATTTAGTGCAGTTTTCATGAAATGCAGCCCCTTTTTAATAGTTGAAATAGAATTTATGTATATATTTATATTTTTTTAAATAAAGGAAGTATAGAACTCACTACATTGCTCCTGCTGGTATGTCAGTTACATTGCCATGTGTTTGCTTACCTGTTTATTTTATTTTAGTATTTTTTTAAACCCTTCTTGTCTTGGTCATTGGACCAAAATTGCTTCTAGTCAGATGCATTTGACATCACCAGGACAACATTAAAGGTAGGGCTTATAACTTGTACCGAAAGAGACTTTTCACAGGGTATGACGCATGTATGTCCACACTTTTTCTAATGCTCATGGTTTGCTAGGTCTGTTTCTCCCCCTTTCTCTTAAATGCATTAAAGGTAAATGTCACCGATACGCAAGATCATGGATTTTAATTCAATTTCATTCTTCTGCCTTTTGGATTTTTTTTTATTTTATAATTTTCTTGACCCTTTTCATGCAACATGCACTATATAATTGAACAGCATGGGGAAAGGATAAGTGTCCACAGATTGTAAGATCTAGTCAAGACTTTGCTGTGTATATGAAAATGCCCTTTGTATTATATTCAAACAGTCTTATGTATGATATATAAAAAATAACTTAATTGATGCGCTCTTGGCTTTTTTCTTCATTTATTCCCTGGCTTGTTTCAACACTACATCGGTCTAATTGAGAGGACTCTCTGTACCAATAGTTCTTACAAGAACTTTACAAACGTGTCAAATGAGTTTTTTGTAGATTATCTAATAATACACAGATGAATAAAAGGTTATTTAAATAAGTCTATGATAAGTTCGATAGAAATTAGAGGGTCAACTTTACACAACTGTGCTGTTACATTGTTTATGAGGTGGTATTTTCACTATATGTCGCGCGGCTCGTTGGTCTAGGGGTATGATTCTCGCTTCGGGTGCGAGAGGTCCCGGGTTCAAATCCCGGACGAGCCCAAACTTTTCTGTACAGAATTCAGTTACTTAGAACTCACATCGTTCAGTGTAAATCTTCCGTGCTGAATTCTGGGTACAATATACAAATACAGGTTGATTATTAGGTATGCGAATAATGTATTCAATATGCAAGCAATGAGCAGTGCTGCTTTTCTATTGTTCAGCTCCTTTGCAGGGATCCCTTTTTGTACAACTCGGTAATCTGCGATTTTAACATTTAACATGATCATATATTTTAACGTCTCTACTTGTGTAATAAAGCTATTTGACTAGTTTTTATTCCTAGAGATTGTTAATAATTGGAACTTGGAATCGGTTCTTTCGAACAGTTCTTTTCAAAGAATCGGTATAGATTCAGTGATTACGTCATGACGTAGTCATGAAGTCGCGAGGTCCTCACACCCCGGCATATTTAAAGAGCCTTTTTGACAGCTCATTTTAAGTAAAACTGGAGTATTTAAATTCAAACAATGATTTTTGATGATACATATGATGCATTGTTGTTTTGGAGATTAATCCTGAATTACATTTAGCGTTGTAAGCTTAGTGCCTCTAAATACAATCTTGCATATTTGTACGAAATACGAATGTATAATTGATAACGTATAATTAACGCTGTTCTCGACTAACACACATTGCTTTAACAGTAGCATTCTGTTTTGCCAAATGTAGATAAAATGTGGGATAATTTGGGGGAGAAAATAAACTTCTTCTTAGCGGGTGACAAAAGCATCACAAATGATCACTGAATCCTGCGCAGGGACAAGCAAGTTGTAGGCTATCGTCAACATATTTCATGCCATAAAAACATTAAAACAAATTTGTGCAGAACACTGAACGTTGAGAATAAAGAGTTTTCAAGGAGCTTAAAATTGTCCGGTCTCTGCTGCCATCTACAGGATGAGCGCGGGGGTAGAGGACCCAGTAATCAGTGCTAACTTTGACGAAAAACTAAACGAGTTGATTTTTTTGAACACAGTTCACTGATGGCTTTGTGTATTTGCATTAGAGGAAGCAATGGATTTTGTTTTGTTAAATAATGAAAATGGTTTATTGACTCAACAAGTATTGATATGTGGACTGACAAAACTGCGCTACTCAAATTATTTCATGTCCATGTATTTATTTATTTGGTATGAGGCTGTGTAGCTGCATTATGTAGATTATTCAGTAAAGTCTACCGATTTAACTGTGCTTAAAGTATCGAATGAGGTCACTAAATAACTATATAACTAATAATTTGACCTAAAAACTAACTATAAAACTAACTGAAATTATTCCTGATTTAAGACCTTTATGACTGTGTTTTTCTGTTTACTGCTTTAACACAATCTGTTATTATTATTATTATTATTGTTATTGCTATAATATTGCTATAAAGCAATAAACAATGTATAGACATTATTTTATGGAATGTCATCTGACTAAAAGCGTTTTAATGATAGACTGTTTAACACATTGTAACATAAACTGTTAAAAATGTAGAAAAAAAAACTTTATCTACAAAAGGGTCATTATGTGCTTCAAACAAAAGAAAGACAAGCAGAACTAGGACAAGAAACATTTAAAATTAATAGTTATTATTTTTATTGTTGTATTTATTTTAGTTAGATTTTGGAGGAGTTTTCAACTCTAAGTAATTTTTTAACAAATTTAAATACAGATCCTTCAAATATATATAAATAGCTGAAGTACAGTTAGTTAGTGAATGTTGACATAATATAACGAGGCTTCATCAACAATTTCACAATATTGATAGGCATAGCACAGCAGTATGCTTGCAAACAATAAGTAAGAGCTGTTCACTCGAGAACACGATTCAGGATTTGGGAACCGGTTCGACCGAATCATTGAAAAGATCCGACTCAAATGAACGATTCGTTAATCGCTACTGCTTTCAGTATGGCTGGTGCATTGTGGGATCGAAACGAATTGCATTGTGGGTTGGCACGCCATCAATACTACTGTTTCATACTTGCGCGCCTTGTTCGTGTTTGCCATGTTGCAATGATTGTATTAGTGACATCATAACTAATAGAGTGCCTAGAAAGCTTGTGAACGTTAAATGCACAATGCCAAATTTTTGTGCCGCTCCGAACTGTACCAGGAAAAGCACCCAGTCCGATTTAGCTTTCTTTAGGTTTCCAAGGGATCCGGAGAGGTATGACTTTTTTACAGCTTCAAAACATTATCAATGTCGTTTTGTGTTAATTAAACCTGATGACTGTATATGAAATATGAAAGTAATGCTTCCTGAGGAAGGTAAGCCAAAGCTGCAACTGCAAATCACTGATGATTTCTCAAGACAGAGCTGAAGTACAGTTAGTTAGTTAGTGAATGCTGACATAATATAACGAGGCTTCTCCTATTTATACGTTTGACAGACTGTGATGTTATGATGTAATTTGTTTTTGGTGACTAATTTGTCAACAGAAGTTTAGTACCTGTAACAGTAAAGATAGTGTAGAAAGTTCATGTGCCTCTGATTTGTATTTCTGTTCTTCTGCTCTTTAGCTGAACCTTTTTGTATTAATGTAGATTATATAATGAAATATGAGATCCTTGTAGATGTTTGTAGTAAGTTTACTCAAGGATAGTTTAATACGCTTGTGTATTATATTAGTAATATACTGTAGTGCTTTGTTGCAGGTGTTGAATAATTCTAGCCACGTCTAAGCTGTTAGAATTTCATAATACAAAAATATCTTGTTAGTCAAAATCCTGTGTTTAAATTGGAAAGAAAAGACCGTAATATAGCTTCTACAGTAGTTTTCATCAACAAAACATTTCCGATACATGTCAAACTCTGCAGTGAAGAATATTTTTTTTCGTTTGTTGTTCAGTTTTCTTGCCTAAAAATATGAATAAGTGTTTTCTCTTAAAATGTTATGCAAGGAATGAGTCATTGTGTATTTCTTAAAACTTTATTTGCACAGATGTAGGTTGTGGGTGGAGAACTGTCGCCGGGCAGATCTGGAGGAGAAAACTCCAGATCAGCTGAACAAGCACTACCGACTGTGTGCAAAGCACTTCGAACCAGCCATGATATGCAAAACTGTAATGCACTATAATTTATACTTTACAATTGTTGTTTAAAATATTACAAGCATTTAACATTGCTCATAGTACAGGAACCTTAATGTTTTGTCATATTATTTAACTAGTTAACGGCTTTTTTTCTGCAAAAATTCATAAGGATTATAGATAGTTGAATGTTTTTTTGTTACTGTGTTTTCAGAGCCCTTACAGGACCGTTCTAAGGGACACTGCTATTCCCACAATTTTTGATTTAACCAGCCATCTCAGCAATCCTCACAGCAGACATCGCAAACGCATCAAAGTTCTGGTAGAATACTTTTTTTTAAGGTGTACTCTCATTGAATTTCCTGCATTTGTTATTAAACTGCATAATAACTTTTTTTTCTGCAAAGTATCATACTACATATTGTTAGTGACAAGTTAGTGATCAATTTCAAGGGGTAGTTCACCCCAAAATAAAAAATTCTGTCACTCACGCTCATGTCGTTCCAAACCTGTAAGACCTTCATTCATTTTTGTTCATCATGCGTAGACAGCAATGCAACTGACCAAGGCCCAGAAAGGTAGTAAAGACATCGTTAAAATAGTCCATGTGACATCAGCGGTTCCTCCTTAATTTTATGAAGCTACAAGAATACTTTTTGTTCACAAAGAAAAAAAACAAAAAAAAAACACTATTAACATTCAACAGAGCTCTCGGATTTCATCAAAAATATCTTAATTTGTTTTTCCGAAGATGAACGAAGTTCTTAGGGGTTTGGAACAACATGAGGGTGAGTAATTAATGACAGAATTTTCATTTTTGGCTGAACTGTCCCTTTAAGACTATAAATCAGCACAGTATTTATAAAGTGACACTTTTCGTTCCTGTTTTCCTCAGACAGATGAAGAGGTTCGGAAAATCAAAGAAAGACGATGTAAGTAAGATATAGTTGATTATTACACATCTCTGTGGAATATTTGCTTCTGATTGGTCAATTGCAACATTTAACAGTCAGATCATTTTTAATATTAGCTCTGAACGATCTTTGCTTTGAATGTTTGTGTCTCTATTTCTTCAGTGGAGTCTTCAATTGAACAACTGCTCTCCAAAAACGATTGTGACGCTCAGGATGACAGCGAGAACGCTGATGACATTCCTCAGTTGACGCCTGAGCAAAAAGACCTGAGAGAGTTCTTAAGGTCCTCCTTTGAAGTCATGGTTTTGATAGGAAGGCAAAACTTTCCATTCAGCTGCAATGCAAGAGAAGATGAGATGCGCTCTGAGGAGGAACAGTTCTTAACTACAGGTAACTTTCAAGCGCTAATTGAGAACCGTATCAACGCGGGTGATGAATTTCTTCGGAGGAGATTTGAGATGACGGCTGTTAATGAAGAATATTGTTCGGCTGTCCAGCAGAGGCAGCTGGTGGAGGTCTGCGAGAGATGCGTCCGTGAGGAGATCCTTCAGCAAGTGCGAGAATGCCGCTTCTTTTCCATCGTCACAGGGGAGTTAGTGGAGTTCCCAGAAGGAGAGCACCTGCCTGTATTCCTGCGCTTTGTAGACCAAGCCAACACTCTTAGAGAGGAGTTCATAGAGTTCCTCTCGTTTGAAGGAGAGGAGGTCACTGTCGCTGAGAGATTGGAGTCTCAGTTGACGAAAGGATGGGGCTTGAGTATGGAGCACTGCAGAGGACAAGCGCATGCGGGATCTGGTATACTTGGCACCAAGATGAAGGTCATCGCTGCCCAACTCAAGGAGAAATATCCAGTGGCGGTGATCACACCCACTTCCAGCTGTGCACTCAATGTTCATCTTGCTAATGGCATGCCACTGACTGGAGTGCAAGTTGTGATGTCCGTTCTGAAGAAGACGAATGCGTTTTTTAAGACATCTCCGTTGCTGCAGAGCGAACTTGATAATGCTATCTCCATCCTGTGTCAGGGAAACATAGAAAAAGAAAGCATTCTCAAAGAGGGCTCACGTTCAACGTGGACTGATCTTCATAATGTGTTCGAGATGGCCGTCGATTTGATGGAGCCGCTTCTGCTGTGCATGGACAGCATACATGACAATGAAGATCTGAAGTGGAACGACCAGATCACCAGTGACGCTTATGCCATTTCCGAGGCCTTGGCGGACTTTGAGTTCATCGTGACGTTGGTTATTCTGAAGAACGCTTTGTCTTTTACGAGAGCTTTTGGTAAGAACCTACAAGGAGAAACCATTGATGTGTTTTTCGCCGCCAACAGCCTAACAGCAGTAATGCATTCGTTACATGAGGTATCAGACAATCTGGAAGTATACCACGAGTTTTGGTTTGAAGAGGCTGTCAGTTTGGCGACTGCAATGGAGATCCCAGTCAAAGTCCCGAGGTTGTTTCTTCGGAAGCAGCAGGCGGTGGAGACCATGGAAATACAGGCAGAGTCGTTCTTTAAGGAGTATCTTACACTGCCGGTTATGGAGTACATCACGCAGGAGGTCAAGGAGATCTTCTCTGAGAATCATCTCAAGGCGCTCAAGTGCTTGTCTCTCGTCCCTGCGGTCATGGGCCAAATGAGGTTTAATACCTCCGAGGAGACCCATGCGGACATTTACAGGAGCGATCTGCCCCATCCAGACACATTACCTGCTGAACTACATTGTTGGAGGATAAAATGGAAACACAGAGGAAAGGAAGTAAGCTTGCCGTGCACCATTCACGAAACCCTTCAGCACTCCGATGTGAAGTTCTTCCCCAACGTTAATGCGTTTTTGAAAATATTAGCCACATTGCCGGTGCTGAAGCTTGATGGGAGTCACGGTGAAACCGCCCAAAGACGTTTACAAGCTTACCTCACAGACACTGCGGTAAACCAAAGATGTAAGAATCTGGCTGTGCTGAACATCAATTATCATATAAAGACAGACCTGGAAGAAATGGTTCAGTGTTATTTAAAAACTTACCCAGAAGAAAGTGAGAGTAATTAACAGGTAGTTTTGACTGCAAAAAATCTTTGAGCTGGAAATGTAATAAGTTTTGTAATAAGTAATTGTTTTGTAATTACCCTTTGTTTTTCATCACAATGCCAAGTGTTTATTTTTATGCATCTTTTCCCCCCTGGAGAAATACAGTACTATTTTTACATTTGTGAGGACCTTCAAAAAGATTCACCATGCAAGTATCTACAATTTGCTGAGTGGTCTTGCATTTAATTCACTTGACTTTTTTGACTTGACTGATAAATGACAAAAATGACTTTGAAAATCAGCCATTAAAGACACGTTTGCGTTTGTATAAACTGGTCCAAAGTGTAAATAAAATGAAAGCACTTTTGATGTCATTTCTTTGTACTGTCACAGTATACACTATTGCAGCTATTATATATTTACTTGGTAACTATAAAAAGGTCCCATTAGTTAATGTTAGTTGATGCATTAAATAACAATAAGCAAAATATTTGTTACAGTATTTGTTAATCTTTGTTAGGATTATTTAATAAAAATATAACTCTTCATTATTAGTTCTTTTTAGCTCAGGTCCATTAAATATTAATAGGTGCATAATATATTAACAGACACATATATTAATTTTAATAATGTATTAGTAAACACTGAAATTAAGATTAATAAATGCTTTAGAAGTATTTTCATGGTTCATGTTAACTAATGTTTTTATCCAGTGTCAACAAATGAAACCTTAAGCATTACCGTTTACTCTTTGGTTATTTAGTATATTTATTACTATGAAAAACAGGAACTGAAATGTTTTGGAAGTTCATGCATCAATATTGGTGGTAATAGCAACAGCCTGTTTAACCAGATTCGTTTTCGTTGCTCCAGGATATCCAACTTAACACTGTTTTGCATGAAAATACAAAAGATGCACAGCACTGCTTCATGCAGACAGCATTCTGCCTTCCATTGTATCTGTATCATTGTGGTAACAAACCAATAACCTTCAAATCATGTTTAGTAAATATTTGGTAAATGCAGTAAAACCTTTTTGCAATGCAAATGCCAAATGCTTAAAATAAATTGAAAAGTAATGTTAGACATAGTGCATGAATAACATCTGTTGCTCTTTGTATTTAGAGTCAATTCCTCTTCGGTCCTCAAGAGAGCAGCATTTGCAAGTATGTATTTTAATATGAAACCATGCCATTTTAAACTGCTTGGGTGTCTGTAGATGGATGGGTTCAATTAGAATAAAAAGATTTATTAAAGAGGGTGTACAAAACATTAAATCACCAAGGAGCTGCTGCAGATATCTCATATAGATTCAAGAAGGTTTGTATCCACATACGTGAATTTAAAGAACAAAACAAAAAAACAGGAAAATGTACACTGTTGCCATACATACTTTTCCTCTCTACTGATTAGAGGGAAGAGGCAAATGATTGGAAATTTGAGGACACTGAACAGCAGACCAAACAGATTGTGCATGATATATCCTCTCGTCCAAAAGCTCCATTAGGCTTGCACTAAGCTTTCTGATATCAGGTTTTTTCTTACTTGTCACTTTTGCCACTTTGAAGTCTGCGTCTGGAATTTCTGACATGATATTTTAATTGGGGTAAGGCATTACTTTCCATGCTTTGTGGATGCAATTTCAGTTTGATGCAGAGCACTGGCAGCATCACTGGATATCTGCACTGAGAGAACTGTGCCCCACCCCATGGGTTACACAATGTAACACACATGCATGCAACACATACTGCCATCACTGCAGGCACCACTAGATGGTATGTTGTACACATGTAAGAATGAAAAGAACAAAAGAAAAGTGGGTGTAGCAGTTCATTCATGCAGGGTGGGACCGATATTCACCCCAATTTTCAGTTTACAGATGTGGAAGTGCAATGAAAACTGGACCATTAATAAATATATATACTCAAGGCTATAATTGTAACTCTTAAGAAACTAATAGAAAGTTGCAAACAATACAATATCATAACTTTATATATAGGACATATATTTTGTATTGTAAGTGTGGGGATATTTTGTATATGTATTTTTTTTAACTTTATTTCATTCAATAACTGTATTAATAATAATAATTTTAAATAATTTATTCGATCATTTTAATGAATCATTAATTAATTAATAATTTTGTAATAATCATTCAATACTTAATTATAACTAATGTTGTCCCATATGCTCATGGTTTTATAAGACTGTAAATCTCAATAATACATCAATAATAGGCGTTTGAAATATTATATATGGCAGTTGTGTCTGTATTAGGCCTATAGGCTATGTTTTTAGAGTTGACAACTTTGTAAAATACACCAGAACCTTGTCATATATGTTGCCAATGTAATGAACCGGTCTTCAGATCAACAAGTTCCAGAATCATGTAGCGTTTGCTGGGTGGGTGGGTGGATGTGAATGTGTGACAGTCTTGAAATGGTTAAATGAGCGGCGTCTCCACCCGATGCTGCCCAGACGCTGACGGCTGCAGGTGATAGTTCACTCCGCAGACCACGAGCGTTTTCCGAGGAAACACGAGAACCGGGGCGGTGTCTTGTCAAACAGCTGTCAATGAAGTCGCCCGCACGGTGTCTTTTCTATAAAGAAATCTTTAATTTACATTTGTAACTGAGAGAAAACAAGCACATCTAAATTACTCTGCTGAGAGAAGTGCGCAAGCGCGTGTGATACGATACAGGGAATTTCAACACTCTGGAAGGATTTCTCTCATCAGAAGGGACATTTAAAGGAAAGAGCATCGCTGTTTTGATTAACAAATTGAGTTCATGCGTTGAGGTCCTAATTTCTGAATCGTTTCTCTTCAGATTCAAGCCTTCGCCTCGTCGTTATCGATCATGGCATGGCCCTGTATCACCAGGGCTTGCTGCATCAACCGCTTCTGGAGTGAGTTGGACAAAGGTGACATTGCAGTGCCTTTGGTTTTCACGAAGTATTCAGACGTGGCCGAGGTGCAACATCTGCACCCTCAACCCAAACCATCAATATCACAGAAGCCGGTCATCACAGATTCCCAGCCTGCCCATAGCGCTCATCAGGAGGCGTCGACCAGAGCGACTCACGCCGCTGCTGATGCCGCAGCATCATCATCTCAAGATGGGTCAGGCGCTTCTGTGATGCGGGAGGATTTCAAAGCCTGGAGTGTGCGTCCGGAACGAAGCTGCAAACCCAGAAACGAGTACCAGCCATCAAAGGCCCCTTTCAGCAACGTGACTCAGTACCAGAAAGATTATAAACCGTGGCCCATTCCGAAAAGAGGAGATCATCCGTGGATTCCCAAACCCACTCCTGCTGCACCCTGCAAGGCTGAGAGCAAGTTCTCCAAACAGGAGCAGGCCGCTACTGAGGTTGAAACCGGTGTGGAAAAATGTGAGATTGAAGAAAAACAGCACGAAAAAGAGAGTAAAGAAAGGAGAAAGAAGTTAGACAAGAAAGTGGAGCAAGATGTTGCAATGGAGGGAAAGAGGAGGTCTGCTGCAGATGCTCTCAACAGGCAGATCAAGGAGGAAGTCACATCTGGAAGTTCATATAGGTAAATATATTACAAATCTGCTTCATTTTAATGCAGTTAATAACTTTGTCAGTGTCAAGTAATCCTGCTCTAATTGCCTGTTATTGACATTATTTGCCATTTTAGAGAAATATTAACAGATATTAGAATAAAAATATTAATTGGACAATATCTGGCTGTTTATTGGGATTGGCTGATTCCCAGCTAACAGTGTTTTGGTTCCCAGAACATCCTGGTAAGGTTAGTTTATGGGTATAAAAATAAAATGAATAAAATATATGTGTTTATGTTTAGGTTGTCAAAAAAACTCCCTGCAACATTCTGGGAAGGTTATTTATTATCATCATCATCATTAATATTATTTTTCAAAAAAGAACCTACAGAGAACCTACAGGAGCCATATACATTCATCGGTTAACAGTGATTTTCAACATCTGCCAACAATGCCCTTGTCTACTGACTAAATAACCACGTTTACATTAAGTAAATATCATATATAAAAGTGTTCTTTTCATTTCAGCGGTTTTGCATGCATCATCCTTTTGCATTTAATTGCATTATGTATCCGCATTTTATCAGCAACTTTGTAATGCGGTTTTCTACATATCGCCATTTAAAAACTCAGTCAAAATATGTTCATTTCAATTGTGTCATCGGTTGTTATAACTCATAAGACCCATTCATATTTGCGGACAAATATATCCTCCTGATTACCATGAAATGATCAAATTGATAATGTACCCAAAATTAACTCTCTTGTTGGGGGTTGTAATTCTGTATATTCTAGATTTGGGGGAACCAACTTAGAATTGGTCATAGAAAAACCTTCATTGATTATCCACCAATCTGATTACTGGGTACTTTTCTATTTTGACATTAAATATCAGATCACTGCATCTATAATGTAGCCTCTGAAACAAACGAATGAACCTTATCTAAACACAAGATAGAAGGAAAGATTTAGATCCAGTCTTTGAAAAATATCAAGTCACCAGTGTGATTTCCTCTCTGTGGGTGTCTACCCCAAAATATGCTGAGTCATTCTTGAGTTTTCAGATCGTTTTGTGCACACTCACTCTGCATAAAGCTGTAATACAACAGATGCACCTCAATGTCCCAATTAGTTTGTCCTGATTTCTTTACAAGGCGTCTGTTTTGGTTGAGTAATTGTGCTGAATAATGACTCAGAGCCTCAACTTTAGATGCCATCTAAATAAAGCATGTATTGCCACATGGTTGCTGATCTGTTATCGTTTGTCAGGTTATTGGTTTTGGTCTTCTGACAAGGAGCCATAAACAATTTTTGATTATTCTGCCCTCATGTATATGTTCAATTATCTAAGATTCATTTACAAAATTTCTTTGTTTCTCTAGGACAGAGTTCAAGGCTTACAGAGATGTCAAACCAGTGAAACCCATCAAAGCGAAATCTCAGTACAAACTCCTAGTGGAGGAGAAGACCAGCCTGGAGACCAGTTACAGTGCCACCTTTAAAGGAGAGCAGGTCAAACCCCAGGCCACAGACAACAAGGTGATGGAGCGCCGTCGGATACGAAGCCTGTACAGTGAACCAAGCAAAGAGTCCAGCAAGGTAGGATGCTTTCTCAGGTCACCAGTTTATGACCGATCACACAATTTGTTGAGCTATATTGCCCTGTTTTATTACCATAGTGATGAAATTAATCATTTCAGACACTTAATTACACTGTGAGTGATGAAATTGTAATGTATGAAGAGTATGAATTTTTCTGAAATATTTTATTAATATGGGGCTCCAACATCTGTCAGTCAAATGCTATCAGTTCTGAGATAGAAAAAGGCAGTCTTAAAGGTACAGTTCATTCATTTACATCAGCGGTTCCAAATTCCAGTCCTCACGCCTCCCTGCTCTGCACATTTTGTATGTATCTTTTAGCACTTCAGACGTTTGTTCTATTCGACCGCAAGTGCCCTGCGAAGTGGACATCACAGGATATTCTGCCATGATTCCAGTTCGAAGCGAGTGTATAGGTTCCATTTAAAGGGCATTAAAGGGGACCTATTATGCCCCTTTTTACAAGATGTAAAATAAGTCTCTGATGTCCCCAGAGCGTATATGTGAAGTTTTAGCTCAATATACCCCACAGATAAATTTTTACAGCTTGTTAAAATTGCCATTTTTAGGGTGTGAGCCAAAAACGCGCGCTGTTTTGGCTATGTGCTAAAGATACGAGAGTGAGCTATTGCTCCCCGGAGAAGAGGCGGAGCTTCAAGGCTCGAGCTCCACGTAGCAGTGCTAACGACCAGTAAACATTCCACTATTAATACAAGCCTGTTATCTTTACAGAAAACTACTCGGTTTCAAAGTCAGTCATCTGATTATACTGTGCATAATAAATTCACGTTTATGAATTACACAGACGGGGAGCACGGCGGGATAAAAATAACAACATAGCTGGTCTCATGCTATCATAGACTTTATAAGTCTCACTTCTGATTATGAGCTCGACAGCTTCAAGCGATTGCCTCACATTGCTTTCATACGCAACTTTTAACTATCACATTCCTATTCACGATCATTCTGATAGCACTTGAAGGCAGCATCAGTGCAAACACACAATGGTAGCTTTAGCATCATTAGCCTTACAGAGTGCCAAGAAGCTCTTTCAGAAAGGCAATTTGGAAAACAAACGCGTGATACTTACTTTGTCTGGAGCTGACGTTCGTGCATGAAGCGTTGGTATTAATTCCTAAACATATTGGGGACGTTACTGATTTTTTCGGGGATATTTCCTTCGAAAATCAAATGTAATTTAACCACAGTGTCCTTGGCTCAGATGGGGGGAGATTATGGTCACTCCTATGTTCATTAGTGCATCCTAAAACACAACACTTGTAAAGCCTCTTTGGTGTTGACAGTGTATATATCTCCAGTAATGGCAGACCGCATCTTCTCACTCTGCGCTGTGTTTATGCTAATAGGGCAGAGAGCGTCACAAATGGGCGGGACTTTTTCCCCTCAGTGACGCGCAGAGAGAGAGAATCTGAAACAGCTCGTTTGGAGAGACTGTTTATGATTTATTGGTTTTATAAAAAAATGAGTTGGTGGATTTTTAACAGTATAGGCTGGTTGTTTTCACACACTGCGGCCACACATCTGTGTTCAAACACCTTATAAAAGTGATTTTTGCATAATAGGTCCACTTTAAAGTGTGCAAGATGTGAATTTAAATTGTATTTATTTACAGAGGCATATTATGTCACACTTCACACTTCTCTAGTAATTTTCGTCTGTGTGTGAAGACACCGCAGGCAGTGGCATAGCGCAAATCTGTGAATGAATGTTCCAAAGTGAAGTAAACTTCAATGGATTTCCCGTGCTTAGGGAGTAGGGAGCAATGAACACTGTGTAGGGACCATGTCAATCGGAACACAGTTCATGCATGGAGCATTCTTCTAACGAGCTAAAGATCTGAATCAGGGGTGTTAAACAACAGAAGACATGCAAAATATGCAGAGCGGGGGGTGCGAGAGGACTGGAATTGGGAACCGCTGATTTACAGTATTTACTCTTATAACATTCCATCCAGCGTTATTTTTATTTGTAAACGATTAGTTAATTTCATGTTTTCAGATTTTAGTCTAAATAATTTTATGTGCTTGTCATTTCTATTAGTTTTTGTTAATATTTCCATATAGTTTTATATACACACACACACACACACGCAAAATAAAACTATATAAAAGACTATATAAAATAAAACGATATAAAACTACATTCCATGCAGTTATTTTAGTATTATTTGTAAATGATTATAGTTAGTTTTCATGTTTTCAGATTTCAGATAAAGTAATTTTATGTGCTTGTCATTTTTATTCGTTTTTGTTAATATTTCTATATAGTTTTATTTTATTTTAATTTTTGTTTCAATTTTAGTTTTTGTAATTTTAGCACTTCAATCTAAACTTATTTTATTTCAGTTAGCTCTCGACGTAGAATTTTTCATTTATTTATATTTATAGTTATTTATAGTTATTTATTTATTTAGTTATAGTTACGTATGTTTATCTAATATTTTTATTTTATTTTTTCAGCTTTATTTTAATGAATGAAAATTTTTTAATAGTTTTAGTTAACAATAACAACACTGACTGCATGACTAATTTTCTTAGAAGATGTCTTGAAGAATTGTACGGGTTGCTATTTGCTATGCAGTTAAAAAATTTATGAAATTTTGCTAAAAATGTACTCATCCTCAGGCCGTCCAAGATGTTTGTTTCTTCATCAGAACAGATTTAAAGAAATATGACATCACTTGCTCACCAGTGGATGCTCTGCAGTGAATGGGTGCCGTCAGAATGAGAGTCCAAACAGCTGATAAAAACATCACAATAATCCACAAGTACTCTACATGACTCTAGTTCATCAATGTATTGTGAAGTGAAAAACTGTGAAAAACTTACAAATTTCCCCATATGTGTTCTAATTGAAAAAATTGTCTAAATCATGAATGGCCTGTGGGTGAGTAAATTTTCATTTTTGGATGAACTATTTCTTTAGAAAGAACGATTTGTTCACAGATCTGACATCAGAGGCTTTATTACAGATTCATTCTTACTCAGAATACTAGTTCTTTAATTAGAACACTTCAAATATTAAGTAAAGAATTAAGATTTCTAGATTAAGGTTTCCATCCCTAGTAGTACATTCTTCAAAATTTCTTTATTTTTCTTCCAGAGAAGAAAGTAATAAGGGTTTGGAACGACTTGAGGATGAATAAATAATAGAATTTTCCTTTTTGGTCAAATCATTCCTTCAATGTAAAAGCAAATATGTTGAAACAAGGAGAGTTTTCTAGTGTTGATGTGCATGTAATGTGTTGATGTAGCCCCTCCCTCTCTCACTCTCATAGGACTGTTCTGACAGTGACAGCAGCTCTGTTCTGTAGTCAGGTGTGTTCAATGTTTCTTTTGGACAGCATGGATCTAGAGTATTTCACCATACAGCTGCACCATCACGGAGATCCTCAGTGGGACCGATTCTGATTAAATCCTCTTCACAATGAGGATTTGCTGAACACTATGCTTTTTTTTTTGTTGTTGTTGCATGAAACAATAGTATCTTCACTATCAAGAGGGGCTCTATTTGGCTTCCAATGTAACTGAATACAAATGATTTACGCAAGGTTACTGGCTTCTGAAACATGGAGCAGAAGTGGTTGAGTGCCAAAAGATACTAATAGGGCTACACTCCATTAGTATCAAAACTAAGCTCACATTGATCACTGCCATCATGCTATTGTGCAAGGCATTTGAGTGAAGCATTGCTAGAATATGGAAACCTTGCAAAATAGCAGAAATCTTTCATAACTGGAAAGTAAAGGTAAACTAGTCACATATTATATATGTTATATATAAACCTTTGTGACAAATTTTGATAGCTTGCTTTAAAGGGCTTGGCTTAGATACAAGCTGTCATCGAAAACTAACTGCATCTCTTTTTTTGAGTATGCAGAACAAATCACCTCGTTTGAAACACATCATCTGCATTTAGCACATTCAATAAGGCCCGAAAATCACATCCTAACACGTATTTCTGTCATGAGATACTAACTTGGATGCCACAATACTAATTGAAACATGATTCACATTTTCAGAATTATTTTATTGACATCATTTTAAATGTATAGTTTGCACTGGAGGGCCAGTGATTGTGTTTCTACTGTAAATTACACACTTTTCTTGTTTATTTATTTGTGTTCTAACTGTATGGCGCTCTGAGTGCTTACCATAAAGGTTTGTGGGTAAAAATGACAAACTACACTACACTACTGCTCAAAAACTTGGAGTCTAATATTTTGTAATGTTTTTAAAACAAGTCTCTTATGTCCACCAAGGTTGCATTTATTTGATCAAAAATACAGAAAAAAAAAACTAATATTGTGAAATATTATTATTATTATTATAAATAACTGTTTTCTATTTGAGTAGATTTTAAAATGCAATTTATTCCTTTGATGGCAAAGCTGAATTTTCAGCTGCCTTCAGTGTCACATGATCCTTCCAAAATCATTCTAATGATATATTTTTTCAGGATTATTTGATGAAAAGTTAAAAAGAGCAGCATTTATTTGAAATGAAAATCTTTTGTAAAATTATAAATGTTTTTAAACTCACTTTTGTTCAATTTAATGTGTCCTTGCTGAATAAAAGTCTTTCAATAAATAAAGAAATATTACTTACCCCAAACTTTTGAATTGTAGTGTATGGTAAAAGTAATACATTATATTTTTTAAAAACAAACAGTTAAATATATAATATTATATCATATATATAACAGTTAAATATATAATAGACATTTGTTCATGTGTGTTGTTTTGCAGTTTGGAATAATGCACCAAAATGTCTCAATTTTTGTTCCTGTAGGTGGAGAGGCGTAATATATCACTTTCCAAGCCAAAAAAGACAACAAGCCATAGCAAAACAGTGAAAAAAGCAAAGGAGAAGCTAGTCGCTGGGAGTCAAGCTGCCAAGAAGAAAACCTCAGTGAGCAACCAGGAGCCAAAGCCGGAGGGAGGGGTCACCAAGAAAAGCAAAGAAATGATCAACAGACTAGCTGAGGCAAAAGATTAAGTGCACTTTTGTGTTTGGGGGGTTGAGGAGGCTATAATACGGAATAGAGGACTCTCATCCCCTAGTTCATGACCTTACTCTAATGGCCTAACTCTGATGGTGTCTTTACCTACGTATTGTAGTGGATCAAGGCTTGTCTGCTTGATTTGTCTTGACTGTGTGGCCACTGTCCAGTCTATTATGAATCTATCTTTGCTTTGGCCCCGCATCTGCTCCCTTTTCATATACATCAATAGCTTTCTCTGTGGCAAAGATGATTCGCGAATCCTTGTTGCATGCTGCCTCTGAGCAAATGGCCATATGCCTTATTATATAAAATAAGGTTTTTTGCTTTATCTTGCACTGAAAGATATTTACTGCAAACAATAATGGTCTTTTCTTTCAAGCAGTCTAATGTGATATGGACTTCATTTGAAGTATATGGACCACTCTAATTAGATGCACCAATAGCATTGCTCAAACACTAAGATGTAATATTTGTCACCACACATCAACAATGAACACAAGAATGTCTTAACACCTCAAACTGCATGTTTAAAGATTGTGTGACACCTGAAATTAGCAGTTAGGAGTCCACAAGAGCACCACGATCCAGCTTTACTTTTTGAGTATTTCAATTCTTTCGACAACTATGCCAGTCATTTTTAAAGAAATTGAGGCATGGTCTCTCTTAAAGTGTTATTGTTACCTTGTAGTGTAGAGCATTATGCTATGGACACCTATTTACGCTTAGCTTGCTCTGCTCTCAATAAAGCAACATTCAGATGTGCTCTCATATGCATCATGCTAATGTAATAAGAGAATTTGCTGATGTAAACCTAAAACTGCCTGCTTTCCTTGCGTATGCTGTAGTATGGATGATTGAATTGGGAAGAATGCTGCTAAGCATACAGCTGAGGTCCATGTGATTGACAGACAGAAGCATGCCCATCAAGTCATCTGTATGTTAATCATCATTCTGACCCGATCTGGTCTGGAGGGGTGAGAGCCCTCTCAGTGTAAACCTACAGCCTCTTGGTCCCGAGCTCCTCCTGGGTTGTCCTACACGTGCTGTGCACACCATTCTAGGTGCTATCCTCAAGCTATGCTTTCCATAACAGTAGTGCCTGTATATTGAGCAACATAGGGCCATCAGATGTCCAAGTGATAATTCGAAGTGTGATGTGCTTGTGTTGTGAGCTTGCATTGAATGAAATTGATTAAAATCATTAAAGCAATGCATTTGTGATGTGGTTTGTTACTTTGAACTTTTAAGGTTGATCAGTCTCAAGGCATTGTGTTATTAATTGAAAATGGCCTCATGCAAAACATATTTTGATAGAACAGGTAAATTAAAACATCTAGCTATCTTGTGTGTGTGGTTTAGGTATGTTGTGGGAACAAAATGTCTCCACAAGGATAGCAAAACCAGATATTTCTGTGAAAATGCAGCAAGGTTTCAGTGAGGTGTAATAGAATATACTAGAATATACAGTTTGTACAGTATAAAAAAATCATTACATCTATGGAAAGTCCCCATAAAACATGAAAACCCAGTGTGCAGGCTTACATTGGTTGATACTGACACCATGTTCTTAACAGAAAATGAATACAACAAGAAATATATATTCGATTTTTGTTTCATTTTTGGGTAACACTTTATTTTAAGGTGTCCTTGCTACACGTTACATGTACTTACTATTATAATAACAATACATTATGCATAATTACATGCAAGTAACCATAAACCAAACCCTAATCCTAACCCTAACCATATACGTGTAGTAAGTACGTGTAGTTAATTAATATTGCTCAATACTTAAATGTATGATTTCACTGTAACAAGGACACCTTAAAATAAAGTGTAACCCATTGTATTGGTTTTGGTTTATTTTAGTTCTGAAAAATTGGTTATTTGACTTGAGGGCCTTTTCTTGATATGAATGAATAGAGAAAAACTGATCCACAAGATTTTTTTAAGGGGACAAAATAAAGTAATTTATGTGATGCTATTGATAAAACTAGAAGCATCTTACAACACTTTAAACACAGTTTAGGATGGTGATGCTGCTGGCCTTCAGTGTCAGGAAAGAAACATTGCAGATGCACTGGACTCCAGCAGCGACTCAGTCGTCCTGACAAAATTCGATAAATAATTCAAGTCTCAAGCTCTGCATAGTGCGGGCTAATTCAAGTTGCTGCACGAATACTGTTTGGGTGTGGTATAGTGAAAATGAAGACAATGGGACAAATAGCTTTTAGTAAAAATGTGAAAATCATAAGTGAAACTGTTCTTCTAAACTCTTCATTGCATAACTCAATTTAAATTAACATCATCCCAGAAAAAAATTAACATTCTTAAAATCCAGCTACTTCTGATAATATTTGAATGAAGAAACATATCCTCACGTGCCCTCCAGTGGTTATTTTGAGTGCATTTCCCCCACTTGTTTTTTTTATTTTGAAACAAATAAAACCAATAAAAATTACAACCATTAATAATAATATTCATATTCCCATAATACCAATAACAAATTTTTGCAAATTGAAAACCAATAACAAAAGTAGACCATTTAATTTTATGTTTACGTCAATACTAATTGTATAATTTATGTTTCTTCTTGTTCTGTCCCATAGACCTTAACATACATTATTAATTCACTTCCACAAGGTTGTAAAACTATATTTACTTTCCTCTTTCTGAAATTTCCAATGTCGGCAGAAAGTTTCAGGCAGGCTTTTTTTTTTATTGAATGCTTGAAAAAAACAATAACAATTGTCATCGTCAAAACATAACAATACAACAATCGTTCAGGGACATTCAGCCTTTCAGTCCAAAGGAAGTGCCAAGTCCTTCAACAAAGTCATTGTTCTTATTGCTTTTATGTTCGTAGAGAATTCAATAGAATCAAAATACATTTTCATTTCATTTCATTTGAATTTTAAAAAAAGAGGTTTGCATTTAGAAAATTTACATTTATGAATATGATATTTAGCTAACAGGAAAATAAGGTTTATAAAATAAGCATCACTTTTTTTTTTCACATTCATGAAAGCCAAAAATGACATTTCTATAAGTAAACTCAAAATTAGGATTCACATAACATTTGATAAAGTCAAGAATGTCACACCAAAATGATGTTGTGTAAGAGCAATTCCAGAATAAATGTAAAGAAGTTTCATTGTTTTCTAAACAGAAAGAACACTTGGTATTAATTTCAGGCAGGCTTTTATTTTGTCTGTGACACGGAAACACACGTCACGACCTTCTCCATCCTCTCAAACAAACAAATTACCCGCGTTCCTGTCTGTCTCCTCATCCGCTCAACGTACATGAAGTTTTAGGTAATTTAATTTCCCAAACAGCGAAGCAGTTTTACAGAACAGAGTCCAGTTACTCAATATGTTTTGAGACTATATGAATTTTCCTTTACATTGATGCCTGAATGTATGCGCGCGCTTCTGAGCCTCGACCAGTTAATAAAACTGAACTAGCAACTGATCCTCAAAGCAGCTGACTCATTAACATCAGTGTAAGTGAATTTAATCATTCATAACCTCTCTGGAAGTGTCAGTGTATTCTTTTAAGATGTGTTACCTTGTGTATGGTTAAGTAAACAACAAGCACTCAACCTTGTTTAGATTACGAGTTATTAAACGTTTGTTTACATCGCACGAGCTGACGTCTTATAGTTGTTTTGAAGGCACGTTGAGAGTGTTGTCATTGCCAAATGCAATATCCTTAGTATTCAGAAGTCTTTTATTTATGTAGCTGTTTGCTTTCTCAAAGGTTAAGATGGCAAAAAGTAGAAATGTCTCTAAAATTGTGGTGGCATGCGAGTGGGCATCATGCACTTTCAAGAGTCAAAGCATGGAGGAGTTGAGTGATCATATGTCTGTACATCTGAAGGAGCATCTTGGGGAAGGAGATGCCATGGAGGAACTGGGTAGGACTTTGTAATGCACACATAAGTGGACAAATAAGGCAGATCTTTAATGCAATGTCTGTGGCAACATTTGAATTGTATGTAAATTGTTGTCAGTGCATATAATAAGATGATGGTGTTTGATATCATGTCTGTTATAGAGGATTATCCGTGTCTATGGAGGGGCTGTGAGTTCCTGGCGATGGGAAGCCAAAGTGAGCTGATAGCTCATGCCCATTTCCACACCTTCCACAGCAAGCTGAAATACATTGGGACTCAGCTTCTTGAATCCCACCCTGAACTGCCTAGTTGCACTCAGGATCTTCACAGCAGCAGCCTAGTGCCGGATGTCTCTGAGGGGTTCGTCTGTCAGTGGCAGCACTGTGATGTTAGTGTTGTAAAATGTTGACTTCTGTTTTACTTTGACCCAAAAATGAAAATTTGCTGAAAATGTACTCACCCTCACTTCATCCAAGAGGTAGGTGAGATTGTTTTTACATAGGAACAGATTTGGAGAAATGTAGCATTAAATCACTTGTTCACCAATGGATCCTCTTCAGTGAATGGGTGCCGTCAGAGTGAGAGTCCAAACAGCTGATAAAAACATCACAATAATCCACAAGTAATTCACATGATCCCAATCATCAAGTCCTCTATCCATAATATTGATTTCTCGAGTGAGAAACTCGGTCTTGTCTGAATCATTTGAGAAATATCCACAGATTAAGCACTGTTTACAAGCAAAAACAGTTCTAAACAAATATGTCAGTGAATTTTGATTTGAAAAGACAACAGGGGATGGACTTTTTCCACTGGAGGAAATGCTATGGATTATGGACAGGCATTTTGGCCAGAAGACAAATTTGTTATTTTTGACGGCACCCATTCACTGTAAAGGATCCATTGGTGAGCAAGTGATCTAGTACTAAATTTCTCAAAATATGTTCTGATGAAGAAGCAAACTCATCTACATCTTGGATGGCCTGAGTAAGTTTTCAGCAAATTTTCATTTTTGATTGAAGAATTCCTTTAAATTAGACATTACATAATGAGCTTGTCTATTTTTATACTTTATCAGAGTTCTTTTAATAACCCTGAGTGGTTCTACCGTCATGTTGACATGCATGCACACTGCACTGAGCTCCAGCCGCTTCCTGATCGACAGCAGGCTCTTTTTTGCAGCTGGTCAGGTAGGTGCTTTCTGCAAAACAGGAATGTTTTCACCAGTGTTCCTGTGTGAAACATTTTTGCTCCTTTTGCAGGCTGTGATGCTTTCTTTAAAATCAAGTACCGCCTGCGTGAGCATCTGCGCAGTCATACACAGGAGCGGTTGGTCGCTTGCCCCACCTGCGGCTGTATGTTCTCTAGCAATACTAAGTTCTTTGACCATATCCAGAGACAAGCAGAACCAGAAGGTCAGTTGAGTTCGGATAGTTTCTCTTCACTCACTGACAGTATAGCAGCTCTGATGTTTAAGAATGTCCATTAATTGTCTGTAGTTGTTTCATAAATACGTTTTATTGCAGATTCTCTCACATGTGGACATTGTGACAAATCATTTGCTAATGAGAGGCTGCTGAGAGACCATGTTCGTCAGCATGGTGAGTTAGTTTGATATGTAATTGGTATAGGGATACATAATATATCAATACCATATCAGTTACTGGCTGATGTTAGAGATTTAAATTTATTGGATATGAAATTGTGCAAGCTCATTTCCTGATTTTACATTTACATTACATTATAATATAATTTACATTGTTCATTATAATGTTGTAATTCTAAATTCAGTTGTTAGCATTTAAAATAGGTTTTAGTTTTTAATGTTCTATATTTTTTTTATTTATTTAGGCAAAATAGTATGGAATAGTAATATCGTCCATAGCATGAAAATATTTACCACCTTATGATTATTAGCCAGAATATCATGCATCCCTAAATTTAGGATGCTTTATTAAAAAATGACATTTTCTGAAAAACAGTATTGTTCTTTATAGGTGCTTTTTATGTCATGTCATATTTATTAATATAAGTCTGCTTTATTCAGTACAGGTTGTTTCAAAACAACTTCACAGTAATAAACACGGAAATAATAACATATTTTTTGATAATTTTATTTCTGTTTTTAAAGTTTTGTTAAACACAGAAAGAATAATATATAGAGGAAAAACAAAAAACAGCTGAACTGCCTCAGTAATGAAAAGAGCAATTATTGAAAAAACTGAAGATAAACATAAAAAAAAATATTGCTTTATAAACCAGATTGAAAATAACAGTATTAATAGTGTCTTTATTTAGCTCAGTTTAGGTTTGTTCACATTCAGTAGTGTCAATTCGTTCAAAATCATATTACTGAATAATAAGTCAGTGTCTTTTACACCTATATGCAAACATGTCAGTTTTTTTCTGTCTTTGCAGTGAATCATATAAAATGTCCTCTCTGTGACATGACATGCACGTCCCTTTCCACCTTGAAGATCCATATCAAATTCCGTCACTGCGATGAGAGGCCCTTCCCATGTGACTTCTGTGAGAGCAGGTGGCTGCCGAGAGTTTTCACACTGTCCACATGCACTCAGTGAAATACTGAGGAATATATTGCTTACATTTAATGGTTTGTCTCCTTACTTTTAGCTTCAAGAACCAGCATGATCTGCGGAGACACATGGAAACTCACAATGAGGGAGCAGCGTACCACTGCACAGTAGAGGGCTGTGGATACTCTTCACGTATGGCCCACACTATGAACCAGCACTATAAAAGAGTACATGAGGTCAGCCAGCAGAGGGTGCTATAACCTCAGCCATAATTCATATTTAAATGAATGCTTTTGAGTTGAGCTCTGCTGACAGCATTTGAGGCAGAATGTTGATTACTACAGAAAATAATTCTGACACAGCCATACTGAAATTATGAAACTGGTGTGATAGTGTTTGCTGACCGTGTCTATGCAAAGACTGAATTGTGTCAGTAACGCATAATTAAGAAAAAATTTAGTTTATGCACTTGTACAGCTCAAATCCAAAAATGTTTTTTACTTATTAAATGCTTTAACAATAAGCTTTGCATTTTTGCTTTTTTGCCTGACTTTTTCATATGTATAAACACTTTTTGTTTTGCTTTTTTTATTAGTGTTGGTGTTCAATTGTGTAAATCATCGTTTACACATACACAAATATTATTTTTGTACATTTATTTTTATATAGTAAAAGTGTTGTTTTAGTATCATTCTGATACTATTATAGTTAGTATTTTAATATTTTTTAGAAATTTAAAAAAAAATTTTTATACATTTTTAAAATGTCTACTCAAATTAAAAGAAATATATAGACTACATATTTTGTTTAATTTGTATTTCAGTTTTAGTTGTACTTTATACAAAAGTTTTATTTTAAGTAACAAAAGTGTTTTTTATGGTTTTAGTTAACTTTTATAACCTTGTTTAGTAATGTCATAAAATAACATGTATGATAACTGTCTGCAGCAGGACAACTTGGTTCCGAGGTATAAATGTCACCTTTGTGACAAGACCTTCTCTTGGTGTTACACTCTTACCCTCCACCTTCGAAAGAAGCATCAACTCAAATGGCCATCTGGACACTCCCGTTTTAGGTATGCAGTTAATAGCATCTTAAAATGTAATTAGTTGCCTCTGAGCTATTCATTTGCCTTTATGTACTAAAAATTGCCTGTTGGACAGGTACAAGAAAGATGAGGATGGGTATCTGCGGCTCAACATGGTGCGTTTTGAGACTGTAGAGGTTACAGAGGAGCTGATCAAAAACATGGCTGAAAAGCGCACCCCTCGCAAAGTCTCTGGTTCAACCAGTCACTCCAAGGAGCCCATGTTGCATCCTGACAGCGGCAATAGCACTCCCCAACACTCTTCCTCACCCTCCTCTCCTTCCTCATCTTCTTCAACCTCAGAGCTCCTGGAGGGAACTGACAGCAGTGGATTAAAAGGCGATGAAACATCTGTGTATTGTGTGTTGAACACTGTGACTGAGGTCAGTGGGGATCCAGAGGAAGTGGCTGAGCCCGGTGGGCCATCAGGGGCTGTTAGAGCACTGACTGCAGTGGCTAGAGGTCTAGGAATGGATGTGGTGTAATCTCATACCTATCAAATGCAGTTTCACAGTGCAGATATGCACTGTTTCATCAGAGATAACCTATGTGAGAATACACAACCTGTTTAACCTCCATAGATTAAACATTTTCCATTAGATCAGTGTTTTTAATAAAGCAATATGCAAAGTTTAGAGGATGATAAATGCCATCTTTTTTTTTTTTTTTAGCAATTTGCTAGTGTTTTATTTTAGGCTTTAACAATGATCTCAGGTGTCTAATACATATTTGTACATTTTTTTTGTTCTGAAAGCTTCATGTAGCACTCTGCAAGTTTTTTTTTTTTTTTTTTTTTTACAAATTTTACCTTTAATATTTTAAGCT
>JAFVLL020009001.1:0-22946 GCA_021397915.2 Tor tambroides
TGAAAAAGTTCTGTTTTTTTTTTCCTTACCAGCAGTGTCCACCCTTTTTTTTTTTTTAAAGCGGCCTTGGTTCCGGAAGTATTTTATTTATTTAATTTTTTGATCAATTTTTCCAAAAGGGTTTTAAGCCATGAAACAAACCAACCATCTACAAAGTGAATCACAACATTGCAAACTTTGAAGCAAAAAAGTGTTTGAAAATCAAACAGAAAGACATAATGTACAATACTGTGTACTGTACTTAAAGGGACAGTTCACCCAAAAGTGACAATTCTGTCATCATTTGCTCACCTTCAAGCTGTTCCAAACCTGTATGCATTTTTTTCTTCTGCTGAACACAGAAGACATTTTTAAAAATGTTTGCAACCAAACAGCTGTGAGTAAATGACAGAATTTTCTTTTTTGGGTGAACTAACTGAAGAACTACAATTATTGATCTACAGCCGAACTACAAATATATATATATATATATATATATATATATATATAATTTTTTATTTTTTATTTTTCAACAAACCATATACCATCCATTACACTCTAAATAATGCTGGGTTGTTTGGGTCAGATATGGACTAACCCAACTTTTGGGTTAAAAACTGAATGTAAAATTTGAACCCGAAAGCTGGGTTAGTCCATAATTGACCCAACGTTGGGTTGAAACAGCCCAGCATTTTTCATAGCTCAGTAGGTCCATCTTAGAGGTTTATAAGTTACTGTTAAAAATCAATTACCCCAATAGAAAAAATAAATGAGATTTTTACTTCCGCAACTGCTGCACTCTGTGGGGCGTGATGTTATTTTGGACCCCATTGACATTAATGTATGGAACTTGGGGCCAGATTTACTAAACAGGGCAAATTAGCGTTAGAGCGCAATTCCATAAAAGCGCAGATGGGAGGGAAAATTCTGCGTGTGATTTACTGACAATGCGCACATTAAAGAACACAGACGCAGCCGGATCATTTCCATAATGACCAGCGCAATCTACCAAGAGCAGCGCAAATTACTGCCTGCTTTAAGACATGCTTTTTTGGGCGTTAAATAATGCCACAAATACCAGTGATTTGACAAGCGCAAATGTTAGTACATCGTGTTGCGTGATTCATTTTATTACTCTCCTCCCATAAATTTTGTGCCTGAAAAGGAAACTCCTACAAATGCATATTCAGCACTAAATCTTCACTGCAGGTCTTTAGTAAATCATGACAGTACTATTTTAAAACCAAAAGATGGTTTGCGCTGGAGTTTTATGTTCCACAGAAGAAAGATCTAGAATTAAAATGAATTGAATCTCAAATCAATTCAAATAACCCCAATAAATGTAATTTTTAACTATAAAATGGAGTTTATATAGACAAACACTGAATATGAACTTTTGAAAAGTAGAAGAATATGAAAAGTTTTTAAGGCCTGACTTAACCTCAGATTGCTTACTGCAGTTGCTCTTCAGCAAACATGCTGAAGATTATAAGAGATCCGACAGCTGAGTTAATCGGAAAAGTTTTAAGAGGGTTGAGATGAAAGACAAGGGGGTTGAAGCCCCCCTAAAACTGCTCTAGCAATGCCTGTGGCTGGAAAACATCAACTGCTCAGAGCTGCTGATGCTGCTGGGCTAGAATAACTACTGCTCGTGTCAACACAGTATTCAACTAGAAGAGCCTTTGGCTAGTACTTGACATCTACCCACAAGAAATCAGCGATGTGTCAAGGCTGGATCCTACATACATTCATTTGATGAATCAACAGAGCACGGATGTAGAAATAACTGCCTTTAATGCTAAGTGATACTGTGCTGCATTCATTCCCATTCCCAGACAGATTATTAATATTTTAAGACTAATACTCAAACATCAAAAGAGCAGTAGATTTGTAACAGAATACAGTGATATTCAACAGACTCTGAAGCACCAAAGAGTTTCGCCTTGGGAAGGTGACAGATACATAGGATGGGTAAAATAACGACCGTCTGAACATATATACAAACAGTAATTTCATTTAAATTATGACATACATATAGTGTAACTACAAATAAATGGCTAAGGCAAAGAAAGCTACATTTACAGCAGCTCTGACGAACACTAGTAAATAAGCAGCAGCGATGTGAATAACAGAGAATTAATGCAAACGGCAAAGAATATGTGCAAATCTGGAAAGCGTGTTAAAAAGAAAACCCTATTAGCAGTGTGTGAGCGTGAAAACAAACTGAGATCTACTGTACATAGCGTAGAGTTTGAAATCTACACTGCCGAAGAGCCATTATGTGCTGTAGTTCATTTACATATCATCTGAAATCCATTTTCACTTTATGTGTGCTGATATAATACATCAAATTAACATCCTGAAGCTATGTTCTTTTGATAGGAAGGAATGAAAGACTTTGGTCCAAAGCAAATAAATACATAAACGAATGCCAATCTGTAATTTAGCAGGCATAGGTGAATTCTAATGGGTGTTATTGGAGATCATTTACAACTCAATCACAGCAGCTGACTACCACTAGAGTTTGGCACTTGAGCTAGTTCAGTTAAGACAGTCTCTCAGGCCTCAGCTCCACCTAGGGGAGTGGAGGTCAGCAGGTGGGCAGCTCTAGTGTGGATGATAGGCAGACCTAACTGGTGGAGTCTCCCGTTCACTCCTGTCCGTAATGAAGACATTCACAGTGATTGGCTGGATTGGTGCCAACCATCTCCCATTAGTTTTCCGTAACCGTTGCGGCCTCTTGGCTGTCTTCTGTGGGCTTGTCACCTGAAATACAAACACAATATATTCAAACATCCCGTAAATTAGATTTCCTTAAATGCATTTGCATCTGATGAACCACTCTACAAGCAATCTGCATTTCGGAATGTGTTAAAATGCATTTGAAATGAAATTTTACAACAATTTTTTTTACGGACAGTACCAATAAAATGTTTGGAGTCAATATAATTATTTTTTATACCTTTTAAAGATATTTTCTTTTAAAGAAATTAATACATTTATTCAGCAAGGATACATTACATCAATCAAAAGTGAGAGTAAAGACAGTAAAAATTCTGTTTCAAATGAATGCTGTTCTTTTGAGCTTTCTATTTATCAAAGAATCCTGAAAGTCACGGTTTCCACAAAAATAATAAGCAGCACAACTGTCTTCACCATTGATAATAAGAAATGTTTCTTGAGCATCCAATCAGCATATTAGATTGATTTCTGAAGGATCATGTAACACTGAAGACTGGAGTAATGGCTGCTGAAAATTCAGCATTGCCATAACAGGAATAAATTAGATTTTAAGATATATTATAAAAGAAAAGAGTTATTTTATATTGTAATAATATTTCTATTTTTTTACTGCATTTTTGATCAAAGAAATGCAGCCTTGATGAGCATAAGAGACTTTTTTCCGTACACTGTAAAAAGTAACTTGCAACTATTACCATAAAGAGCTATTTCTACCTGATTTAACTCCCCTAAAATAGTTTTGTTTGTATAAATCAATGTATTTAGGTGGATTCATTGATGTTAAATAATATTTTTGACTTGAATAAAACCAGTTAATTTAAGATGTTAACATTTTTAGGTTACCATTTTTCAGTGTTGTGTATAAATTAATTTAAATGTTTTAAGTATCGCATATAGTATGACAAGGTTTTATGTATCATTTAAAATGAAATAAATTTAAATTTAATTTAAATCTAAAAGATCAGCATTACAAAAATAAAGTCATGATGTTTCAAAACAGTAAGCCAGCATTTTGAGAATAAAGGCATAACATCACAAAGTAGTAGCTATAGTAAAAATTAAAGATGATATTTTGAAAAAAAAAAAAAAAAAAAATCTAAATAATGACATTAAAGAGAATAACAGTAAACTTAAAGGGGACATTCTTATAACAGTTAACATGATCTTACTTGCAGCCTGGGCCTGTTTGTCTCTGGGGTCATCTGTAGGGCTCAGATCATCAGGAGGCCAGCGGAGTTCCCCGCTCTCCACCTCCCCGCTCTCAGTGGGTTCAACCACAATGGATGGCAAGCGTTTGGACAGCTTTGGGAACCGTTCATGGGAGTCTGGGAAGATCTATAACACAGGGGTCACACGAGGCCACAGTACATGACAGTTCAGTGAGCTAAAATGTATCTTAAAGTCTGAAAGTTCTCAAAATGTCCTGACAGCTTTCAAGAAACAGCATGATTTGACCTTTACTTCCTCCATTAAAGATCTAAGGACCTCATTAAACCATCCACTTGGAAGCAGAAGTTTTAATTTTAGCGTTTTACCTCACAAAACTTTGTTTGATTTGTGCTCAACACAAAAAAGGTAAGAAAAATTTGATATTTAATGATACATTCATGATATGTTTGATCTACGCTTAGGAATATTTACTGGAAAACAAAACAAAAATTCCTATTAAAAATAATTTTTACAGCAGGCTGTTGTCAGGTCAATCTGTTTTAACCTTGGAAGCATTTACTAAAGCCTACTTGAAATTGTCAGTGCATTCCCATTATAAGCAATCAGAGAGAAGAATTAAATCTTATTTATTTATTTTTTTGTGGGTAATCACTTATGAGTAAATATATGTTTACAAAAGCTCCCCTCCAGCGGTTCCATCAAAAACTCCTTGATGGGTTTTTATTAATGATGTGTTTGGAATTCACCTCACGCCTTGTGTGAGTCCTATTGCCTTGTTTAGAGTTCATGAGAGCAGGATCTGACTCACATTGTGTATGATTATTTCTCCACAATTGCAGTGAAGTGTGAACAAGAGCGTCTTGAGTGTGTGTCCGTGTGTTTGCAACATGTGGGCTATCAAGCGAGACATGAATTTTCTAAAAGCATTTGTACCAACAACAGAAAAGGGTGTGCATTGCATGTTGGTTTACAAAGCACAGGAAGAGCTTACATGACAGAGTGAATGACAGATTCAGACAGGGTTCATTCAGCTAGCATATAATGGCACTGCTCATCCTGTGGTAAAGAAAGGGTAATGATGATCGTTCCCTGAAAAGATTGTGACCTTTCGAGTCTCTCTTGAGTGTCTGAGAGGAATCTGAATTCATCCAGCAGGCTGTATGAACGAGCAGCCATCTGATTGGCTTTTTGTAGAGATGTGAGCAAAATGAAAGGGACTCCAATCAGGCTGAAATGACGGAGGTAAAGCTCCGAATAGACCCACGGAGACCCATCGCAGTCATCCATCAGCTAACCAGAAAATCACTAAGCATGTATGTGTGTGACTGTTACTTAAAATAACCTATTTCTACCCTGCTCTCTGGAATAGTCGATTTTGATTGGTCAGTTGTGGCACTGAGTGCTCAAATATTTTTGTAAAATGCCTCTTAAGTTCACATGAAGGACGATAAAATAGCCTCCATACTGCAACAATAATGGATACAGAGGAATGATACTGTTAGGGGGCCGTTCAAATTCCACTGCATTGCTTTTCGGTTAATTTTCTATGTAAAACATGCACTGGATGGACGTGTTTGAGTGTTGCACAAATGTCATGTGTCTTGAATCATCTGGTACATGACACAGCGTTCTAATAACGCAGCTCGCAAAATTAAAATATGTTTAAGTTTTACTAAACGCATTTCTAGACCTTGTGTTTTTTCATTCCACTTCCCTGCATCTTACGTTATTAAACACAAAAACACATTCTGTGTGAATGGCCGTTTAGAGTCGCTTTCAGAAGCTTTAAAGTATGTGCATCCAAAATACAATTAATGTTATAGTTATCATTCTTGGTGTGAACGGGTGTTAAATGCCATTGTCTGGCGCTGTAATGGTGCTATTTTAAGGTCTCTCTTATTACTTAGAATAAGAATTATTTCGAATTTCTCACTGGCACCATCTTGCAAAATTACACTTCAGTATAAAAGTTTATGGTAAGCATAAACCTTCCAGTAGAAGGTCTCATAGAAAATGAAAACATTGCCAGGCAATGCTAAGAATAGTGAACCAGAAATTTAAAGAGCTGGATGAGCGTAAAAGACATGTTACTTTGTAGCTTTAAATATGTTAGCTAACCAGTCCACAAAAAAGTAACATGGATTGCACATTAAATTGTTACAATTAATTTAAAATTTACATTGTAGATTGTTTGTTCTATTGTTGTTTCTATAATATTTCAGTTAACTAATAAATTAACTAACATGCATGTAAAACAATAAAAATTAATTCAAAATAACCAGTATTTCATGTCAATGCATTCTCTTTGTCTTTCTATATAGAAATTGGCAAATAGCAATTTAATGTATTCAGATGATCACAATCTGTATTAAACCACTGTATTTGTTGTCAAAATGACCAGAAACTGTATGTTTCTTTAGCCCTGTTCCTTTGGC
Organism: Tor tambroides; assembly: GCA_021397915.2. Lineage (NCBI taxonomy): Eukaryota > Metazoa > Chordata > Actinopteri > Cypriniformes > Cyprinidae > Tor > Tor tambroides. Next base: position 6,327 of record JAFVLL020009001.1, read on the forward strand.
TTGAATAAATCACTGATATGAATTTCAAGACAGCATCCAGCCAGTTGACCGAGAGAAGCACAACCCACCTGAAAAGAGATGTTCTGCTCCTCAGATGCGCCGCTCACACTGTAGTCTCCCACCGCAGAGTCACAGCTGTTCATCACCTCCGTCATGCTGCCCAGTGACACACTTAAACCTACAACAAGCCAGGAGGAAGTGCATTTACACTCTGATAGTCACAGCGTCGCTCAGTCCACTGATTTGCCTATGAATGTGGGAGAGACTGATTCAGATGAGCCACCTGCAATAACCACAGCTGGGTTATTTTCTCATTTATGAAAAGATCCTTCCAAAACCATCCAGCCAATCCATGCGCACCTACCATGATTTTATGCAGAGCAAGTCTATACATAGTTTGTTATTCAAATCAGCTCTTCCACCATTTTTCGAAGGAAATTACTTTCACACTCATCAGCTAAAATCAAGAGTGAGGATACATTCAGTGGGTTGCAACAATATCAAGGCTGTTCTCCAATTCATTCTAAATGCAAAACTCATCCAGGAAGATGAAAATTGAATGGTGCTGAGCATCCAGTTGTGAGCCGTATATGAAATTATTAAAATTGTTCCCATATTAAAAACTCTGCTAAACAGCTTTTCTTAAGTTTAAAGAACCACTAAATGTTTAATTATTGAGGTAAACTGAACAAACGTGACTTTTCAAGTCTTACACTGTAACAACATAACATCTCATACGTAATATGAATCTTAAACATAACTTTTGTTTGGTTTAACCTAAAGTAGTCAGGTTGGTTCAGACATATTAAATAATATATTTGACTTTGGTAAAATCAGTTAATGAAGATGTAAACACAAAGTACAGGTGCATCTCAATAAATTAGAATGTCGTGGAAAAGTTCATTTATTTCAGTAATTCAACTCAAATTGTGAAACTTGTGTATTAAATAAATTCAGTGCACACAGACTGAAGTAGTTTAAGTCTTTGGTTCTTTTAATTGTGATGATTTAGGCTCACATTTAACAAAAACCCACCAATTCACTCAACAAATTAGAATACTTCATAAGACCAATAAAAAACATTTTTAGTGAATTGTTGGCCCTCTGGAAAGTATGTTCATTTACTCTATATGTACTCAATACTTAGTAGGGGTTCCTTTTGCTTTAATTCAGCGTGGCATGGAGGGGATCAGTTTGTGGCACTGCTCAGGTGTAATGGAAGCCCAGGTTGCTTTGATAGCGGCCTTCAGGTCATCTGCATTGTTGGGTCTGGTGTCTCTCATCTTCCTCTTGACAATACCCCATAGATTCTCTATGGGGTTCAGGTCAGGCGAGTTTGCTGGCCAATCAAGCACAGTAACACCATGGTCATTGAACCAGCTTTTGGTACATTTGGCAGTGTGGGCAGGTCCAAGTCTTGCTGGAAAATGAAATCAGCACCTCCATAAAGCTTGTCAGCAGAAGGAAGCATGAAGTGCTCTAAAATTTCCTGGTAGATGGCTGCGTTGACTGGACTTCAGAAAACACAGTGGGCCAACACCAGCAGATGACATGGCAGCCCAAATCATCACTGACTGTGGAAACTTCACACTAGACTTCAAGCAGCTTGGATTCTGTGCCTCTCCACTCTTCCTCCAGACTCTGGGACTTTGATTTCCAAATGAAATGCAAAATTTACTTTCATCTGAAAAGAGGACTTTAGACCACTGACAAACAGTCCAGTTCTTTTTCTCCACAGTCCACGTAAGACGCTTCTGACGTTGTCTCCGGTTCAGAAATGGCTTGGTAGCGAGCGTGGTGACTCTTCATGCACTGACTCCAGCTTCAGTCCACTCCTTGTGAAGCTCACAAGTGTTTGAATCAGCTTTTCTTGACAGTATTCTCAAGCTTGCAGTCATCCCTGTTGCTTGTGCACCTTTTCCTACCCAAATTCTTCCTTCCAGTCAACTTTGCATTTAATATGCTTTGATACAGCACTCTGTAAACAGCCACACCTTTCAGTAATGACCCTCTGTGACTGACGCCCTCCACAAAGAGGGTAAATGTTTGTCTTCTGGATCATTGCCAAGTCAGAAGTCTTCCCCATTATTGTGGTTTCAAAGAACAAGAGATACCCAGAATTTATACTGTAGGGATGGTCATTAATTGAAACTCAAATGTAAATATTCTAATATTTTGAGATACTGATTTTTGACTTTCATGAGCTGTAAGCTCTAATCATCAAAATTAAAACAAAAAACTTTTGAAATGTTTTACTTTACATGCAATGAATTTAAAATATATGAAAGTTTCACTTTTTGAAATAACTTACAAGAAAAAATGAACTTTTTCACGACATTCTAATTTATTGAGATGCACCTGTACATTTTGAAGTTATCTGACAAAATATTTTTACAGTATAAAAAAATTACACAAGTTCATATCCTTGAATCTGGTTGGTAGAGCAGCTTTCCAGACAGTGTTATTTAATATTTATATATTAATATAGTATTTATTAATTTTATGAATTAGCTTTTATTTTCATATTTTTATGCTTTCATTCTAAATTTAGTTTAAGTTTTAGTAATTTTGTTGTGTCCTTATGTCATGTTTAGTTATTTATTTAGTTATTTATTTAATATTGTAGTTATAAATTATATTATTATTGTATTTATGTATTTTTATATTTTATACTTATTGTACTATATGTATTATTTATAAAAATATTTATAAAATTTGTATTATTATTTTCTTTTTCTTTTATTTTTATTTCTGTTTTAGTAAGTTACTTCAAACTATTTATTTATTTATTTATTTTTTATTTCAGCTTTATTTGATTCTGGAGAGAATGTGGTGGGGATTTTTCATTGACTCTTCCTGCAGGGTGCATCAATATGCCAGTAGATGGCGACAAGTCACTGTATTTATGAGTAAGATATTTATCATTCACTCAAATGATTTGTTCAGAAACACTGATTCATTCAGGAATTAAACAACTAGCTGTCTTTGAATTATTCCCTCAAACAATTTGTTCATAAACACATTCATTCAGGAGCAAAAAATCACTGTCATGCTCAAAGAAGCTTTGTTTGAAAAAAAAATTAATTAATTGGCAAAGCGAAAATAGCTAGAGTAACTGTCAATATTGCATCCAAGTGGCCGTTTACATGTCAACAGCATTTTAGGGGCCTGAAAATGCAAACTTTTTAAAACAGGTTTAAAAGTGTAAGAAATTGAAAACAATACCGTTATCATCTGTTTAAACTACAAAAACTTGAATTTGTGAAAACGGTGACGCGTATGTGTATTCGTGTTCAGTCTATAGGTAAGTACACAGGTGCATAGTGTTTCTTTACAAAGTGACATCACCATCTACTAGCCTGGCATACATAATACAGTACTTTTAGTAGTTTTCACAAATTGTGTGAACTGGGATCATTTTGAAAACATTGTTGACTGTACACGAAACTTTTTAAAAACGCAAAATACCCTAAAATGTAAGATACTGAATATTAACTTTATTGAGCAGTATTACGACAACACACTCACTCATGAGATACTGCTTAAATAATACACAGGACAGACTGGATACATTTACATGAAGCTCACATGAGTACGGTTGGCTTGCATAATCTATCTGCCGCATGATCAGTCTAATGCGACGTGGAGCAGCTGGTGGTCCTGAAGGCTGATTCTTCAGCCCTCCACATGCCACATATGCACACCGTCCAGTGTGAATGACGAAGGCTGGGTGACTAACACGGCCCTTTACCATGAAAACATGCATTAGCACACATGGTATTTGTTCGATAAAGAATGGGATTTTGGTATTTAGTTTAGTATTTTATTATTAAAAACTGCATAAAAGGCATGCATGCATGCATACAATGCTGCTCTACATTGCTCTTTCACACAACAAACCTGCTTGTTTAATCTGATGACATGCATACTATCACCTGATGATTTGCATGGATAAAGCCAGTATCCAGGCTTAGCTGATCTGACATAAGGCTGTGAAGAGACCACAATGATGCTTCTTATGCTTTGATGTAATGAGAAACAACAAAGCTCTAAAGCCAGACAGGTGACAGATGAAATGAGAGAGTCCTTCACTACAGATCAGCCACTTTAAAGATATTTTTGTTTTATCTGAGAAACCTTATCTGTCCATAGGAATTGCATAATGTAGCTATAAAATTAGTTTTAGAAGGCTTCAAGTTTACTTTTTCCCATTTAAAAACGTAACGTCTTACATTTTTTTCTTCTGTGAAACACCATGGAGACCCTCAGGCATCATTCACTTACATTGCACTTTTTTTTCGATACAATGAAAGTGAACAGTGAGACTAAGACTTACATTATTTTTTTGTGTTTTAAGAGCAATGTAATCTGGATTACATAAATGTCGCTAGTTTACTAGCATAACTAGTTTCCTGAAAAGGCTGAAAGGTGTGTTGTTATGCACAAATTAGGCTATAGCAAGGCGAGAGTGTCTTTTAATATTATTAAAATATTAACAACACCATTAAAAGTGTATTATTATCTTTTTATTATCTAGTATTATCTTTTATTATGAATCCAATTCCTCCTCCAGAATATAGTCCCACGCGTAACAGAACGTTGTTATGCAACAAAATAACGATCTACTATCGATGCTGCGCAGTGATATCCTGCACAGGTATTGACCAATCAGCATCCAGACCGGAACTATTCGTTGTTGTTATATCACTTTTTCCAACAAATAATTAGATAAGATTAGCCTACCTAAAACGTGTCAGGCAAAAAGATTATGTTACTGATTTCAGGGATACTCCTGCAACTTGTAATCAGTGCCAGGTTACATTTCAGAAATAATTTACGTAACACGGGAGAAAGAATGAGTTTAGAAAGCCGTGAGTAAATGATGACAGAACTATTCCTTCAAAATGATGGTAATACTATTATAAGAAATTAAATCTGAATGCATTATAATGGCAATGGTAACATAAATAAGAATAGCTATCCTACTCTTGACAGTTATTTTAATTAGAGCGCATCATTCGTCACAGCATAGCGCTGGCATGAGTTACAGGAATAAAAAATCTGAGTAATCCTCAATTTTTGTTTCGTTCTTTAAATCATGCGTTAGTGCCAGAAACTTATTTCAATGTATGCAGGCTCATTTACATGCGATAGACCTATTCGAACTAATTGAATCAGTCGCACAATGCAATGCATCTTTCTCAAAAGCAAAAAATGATCGTGCAACAATTTTGGTGTACTGAATGCTGATGAATGCTTTGAATGTTCCTCAGGCACTTTGAGTTCAGTCTCAAGCGCGGACTGTGCACGGCATTTGTACGGCTGGTGTGTAAAGTGCTCATACCTGTAGCCTTCCGAAGTGTTGGCTCTCCGCGTAAAGCCCGTGACTGCTGCTCTTTCCAGTGGATGTGTCTGCTAGACTCAAGTCAGATTCTCCCAGACCCAGACTGAAGCGCTGCTACTGTTACCTCAGAGCGCGCGCCTGAGATAGCGACTGTAATTTCACGCGCACTCATCCGAGTCACAAGAGCACGACTGTGTGTGTGTGTGTGTGTGTGTGTGAGTGTGAGTGTGATCGTGAGCGAGTGCGTGACAGAGAGACGCCTCTGGCTTTCACGATGGTTTTAAGATGCAGATAGTTTAGTGTAGATTACTATTGTATATTTGGCATAATTCAGATTTTGGATATGAAGATACCCCACTTAAAATATGAATAGACGCAGGGATCATATGAATGTTGGATGTCCTCTGCAAATCATGTTCAACAATCTCTTTGAAAGTAAATGGTCACCTTTTCCCATAAAATCTCTGAAATTCAAGGATAATTTATTCTCAACCATGCATTTTTAATTAAAAAGAATGCCAATTGTTAATAAAGCAATGTTGATCATGTTAACAGGGGAGTAAACTACTTAAAATATACTATTAATGTGCTAACATCTAAATTAATCAGTTTTTTATTAATCGATTTTTAAGGGCTATACATCAAGTAAAATATCATTGTTATATACTTTAGTATTTTGTGATTTTTTTATTGACTCAAATATTATAAATTGGGCATTTGTACTTTTATTCTTATTTAAATTCTAAAGGTATTTCTCCTCACAATTTTTATTTTTGTCACTACAACACTGATCTAAAGAAATTCATCACTGAAAGTGGACAAACATGACTTAGTTTACAAACAATTTTATTCAGAAGTCTAATATCTATAAAATTAACTGTTGATGTCAGTTTCATGAGGATTATATAATCACAACCTTGTGATTAAACAGGTAGCTTTAGAAATTTTGTGCATCAAATTTGCATTAATGAGAAAAAACTTCTGTCTCTTGAATACAGTCAAAATGATTTTAATGAAATCTGGAATTCAGAGAAAGAGAGAGAGAGAGAGAAAAAAAAAAGGAAAAGTTTTCTGCCAGGACATTATCCGGTAATTTTATGGACATTTAGTAACCCTAAAACGCAATGCAATGAACTGTAAAATTCAAAATACACTTGTAAAAACTAAATACTGAAAAATGTGTTGTATTAATTTGACTGGTTACTGTCTGCATAATTGTTCCCTGTTATGATTTATCATGTGAAACTTGATTTACATGTTATGGAGAATGACATATCATGAATAAGTACTTAAAAAAAAGGATAAGGATCGAGTAAACTGACCTTAATCACAGCTGCCAAGCCACTAAACATCCCAAATCCAATCCATACCCATGCCGTCTTATCATAAAGGATAATACACTTAATTTTAATATTGTTTTGTCTTCTCAGTTATTAATCTACATGACTGTTCATGTTTGTACAAGTTTTAATGAGTTGAACATAAACAGTCAAATACTATGTATAATGTATAACTTTAACCAGACCATAATAGAATTGATACATTTTTAAATAATAAAAAAACAAAATCTTATCACCAAGATATAACTGTCAGTTATGTGAGAATTAACTGTGAGAGATGCATTGTCTGGGGTATTTAAAGTAGTTTGCAAGTGATTGTGTTTGTGATGCAAAAAGTCATGACCTGTGGATTTCACACACTCACTTAACTATTAGGCTGGTATCTTACGCTGACATTTCTGTGTCAAATTACACAGTGTGATGGAACGCACAGCGTGATGGAAAACAGGGCGAGAAGTCGAATGTCAGAGGTTACAGCATCTCACCTTCCTATTGGCTCAACCCTGATTCTGATGATGATGATGTCACTGCAAGTAATGAGCGAAAGGAGATGCTGCCGTTCATATAGAGATCATCTCACTGCCGGATCCAGCAAAACCCAGACCTCAGTCTCTTGGCAGGCAGATTTTTCCAGTGGCTCTGTAACTTGACAAGGAAAGGTATCCATTTTGACACATATACCTCTGTGCATGTTAATTTTTAAACACAAAGAGTCAGTGTCAGTTCAGTACAATGATTGTGTACTCCGGCACCAAAGATAAGAAAATGATAAAATAATATTCAAAATATATCAACTAATTTTCAACTAAACAAAAGTTTTGCGATGACTTTTAAGTGACTGGTGTTAATATGATTTTTAGTCAGTTGACTTTATAGGAACAGTTTTCTGAAATTTTACTCACCCTCGGGCCATCCAAGATGTAGATGAGTTCTTCATTCTTCATCCTTCAGATGAGTGAATGGGTGCCATCAGAATAAGAGTCCAAACAGCTGATAAAAACAATAATCCACAAGTAGTCTACACATCAGTCAATCAAACATCTTGTGAAGTGAAAAACTGCATATTTGCAAGAAACAAATCTATTATTAAGTTTTTTTGAGTTTAAACCCTCACTTCTGAGAAAGAAATATTATGGATAGGGGAATTCTGTTGTAGTTTAAAGTTAAAACACCTTGAAGGATTTGTTTCTTACAAACACAGCTTTTCACTTCACACGACGGTAATTGATGGACTGGAGTTGTATTGATTTCTTGTGGGTTATTGTGATGTTTTTATCAGCTGTTTGAACTCCATCCTGACGGCACCCATTCACTGCAGAGGATCCACTGGTGAGCAAGTGATATAATGCTAAATTCCTCCAAATCTGTTACGATGAAGAAACAAACTCATCTACATCTTGGATGGCCTGAGGGTGATACATTTTCAGCAAATCTTCATTTTTGGGTGAACTATTTCTTTAATACCGATTAACAACAAAAAAATGTTGACCTAAGATTTGACAACCAGAAAATGTTTGCTTTTTACTTCAAAATTATTCTTGTGCTTTATCTCTCATTAAAAAGACCAGAGCAGTTTCTTTAGTCTCACATCAAACGCAAACTGAAATGCAATTTCCACAGAGAGTTCAAGAGGTTCAAGCTCAGGACAGAGAAACCGACTTGCAGACTTTGCCGACTAGCAGAGTAATTGAAATGTAGAGCTCCTCCTCTCCTCTTCTTACCTCCTCGCTCTTCACTTTATACGACTGCTGTGTCTCTTTGAATGAAGTGCTCTGAACTCTGCATGTGTGTAGGAGTGTAATAGACTGACCTTTCAGTAATTTTGCCATCTCGTATAAATTCACTTCAGGCCTGTTTTCTGACATTCTCTATTCATTCAACCAATTAGCACTTCATGCATCTGCCTACTCTCCCTCAGCTTTTGTGGAAGTCTCAGATCGAAAGCTTCTCTGAGGAAAATAAGTAATTAACTGAAATTTCTTTTAATATCCTGATGTCCTCTGCATGGCTGAAGAGGAATCTCTAACATCATGCCGCAATGTTAAGTTTGATTGAAGTATGAATACAAATCTTACTGATAGTGTGCTCAGTGGCTTTTCAACAAGTTATAAAATTAGAGTAATTATTCACTCTATATCATCTTCATATAGCACTACATACATTATACCAGTCAAACGTTTGAAAGCACTTTACTGAATTTACTGTATTTTCTATGTTGTTAGTATTCTTTTTATCTAAAGACTAGAAACTAATTTCAAGCATTTAAGCTTACATTTATATAGATAAATTGTGCCATATGAATTTCTTTATAAAACTAAAACCTTTTTGAAAAGAATGAGCTGAACTGGATAATGAAGTCCAGCTTTCATGTAAATTCCTTCAGTACCATTTAAAAAGTAATTGTGGGTGAAAAACATAGCTGAACTCGTTTTTCACAAGTTTAGACAGCACACAACTATCTAGAAACTATCCCAGAAAGACCTAACTGTGTTTAACCACAGTAAAGTCATCAGCATTTTTTGTATGCGGAAATTTCATGTTGAGAGATACAAAGAAAGTTGTGGACATGTTAGACATTCCAGTATGAATGTATTAAGTATAAGAATTTTCAAATATTACGTGATACAATATTATTATCTAATATTAAACAATATTTAAAAATGTATCTTTATAGCCTACCATTTAATTTAGTATTACATTGTAAAATTGCAATGAAGAAAATACTGGAAAAATATTCTAAAATGTGGAAAATAGTAATTAATATAATTAAGGTAACACTTTAGTACAGGGACCAGTTCTCACTATTAACTTGCTTATTAGCATGTCTATTATTAGCATGCCTATCAACATATTGGCTGTTTATTAGTACTTATAATAATTTAATTAAGTTTATTTTTTCATTTTTATTCTATAGTCTTTGGTTTAACCGATAGAACACTGTGCCAAGATCATAGGTTTGTTTTCCAGTGAACACACATATTAATGGTATATACCTACATTATTGTTTAAAAGATTGTATTTTATTTTTTTAAAAGAAATTAATACTGTTCTTTTGACTTTGCTATTTATCAAAGAATCCTGAAAAATTATACACAAAAATATTAAGCAGCACACAATTGATTTCAACATTTATAGTAATAAAAATAACTGTTTCTTGAGCAGAAAATCAGCATATTAGAATGATTTCTGAAGGATCCTGTGACACTGAAAAGTGTCATTCAGCTTTGCATCACAGGAATAAATTTCATTTTAAAATAAGTTATTTTAAATTGTAATAATACTTTACAATATTACTGTTTTTACTGTATTTTTGATTAAATAAATGCGGCTTTGATGAGAATGAGAGACTTTAAAAAATCTTACTGACCCCAAAATTTGAACGGTAGGGTATGTTGAATGCGTGGCATATCAGATGTCAAGAAAGAAAGACAGTAACAATAATCATGCTTTTATAGTGAATCCACACTGCTTACAAATGCAGTGTTTTGAAAGACACTGTTTAAGGGGGGAAAATGATGGTAAACATCTTCACTAAAGCCTTGAATCAGCTCATATTTTAAAGGCCAGTTTCTAGCTTTTATTTGCATTAATGTTTTCCGGACAGACTTGGCAGCGGCGGGCAATCCCACAACATGATTGAATGAATAAGTCACACTGCTTGTACAGCAGCAGTTTAGAAGGCCTGGTGCTCCCTCTGCTGCACAATGAATGTAACAAAAGTACAAGAAATGTATGCTTGTCTTATGTGTGAAATGCAATATGACAGAGTTTAATGTGATATTCTAAACATGAACAAGCTTTTTTACAAAACCCTCAGACATAAAGATCCAGAGTTCCAGTGTGACACACAAAAACAACTCCAACTTACTTTGGTTGCCTGATGTTTTGTATATTAGAAGGGCTTTCCTCTGTGAATCCTTATTGCTTGGCAACAGAAGCTGTTAGGCTTGAGGGTGATTGGAGGAGAGGAACGCAAGGTAAAGCGTGACATTCAAAAAAAAAAGCGAGTGAGTCCATTCCCCTCACCTTCCATCAGTCAGAACCGTTTGAGAGAACGGCGGAGCAGAAAAGGGGAAAACGCAAAGTGTTCAAATAAACTCTACAGGGTATCCTTTTCTCCTAGCACATGTGTCCCCAAAAACACCCCAGGGCACCAAAATGTAGGTAAAAGGCAGAAATTACGGTTAAGGCAGTAAAAATAATCCATCCTGACACTTACAAGCTCTCACAGAGATTTGAAGCTCTCTGCTTATAAAATATTGAACAGCTACTAACACAATTCTGTCTTCCAGAGCTGACTGCAATTCATCTCAGAGAAAAAAACTCAATAGGAGGTGCAAAGACTGCAGGGAGTGATAAAATGTCTACTCGTTCTCACCAGCAGAGGTCAATGTTTTCAAAGCATTCACAGCTGAGTTTGAAAGGATATATGAATGAGCATTATTTGCATAAACCAATCAACCAATAAATAAATAACTATAATAGTATAATATTAATTATGGATCATAAAAGCAGATTGGTCACTGACTTATGAATTAGTGAATGCCTAGGCAATTATAATCTGTGTTGAGTAGATGTAATTGCTATGAGATGCTATTGAGAGGTCCAGGCCTTTGTGTGACTTTTACAGTGCTGATGGCTTGGAACTGTGTCAGTAATTTTTGTTTCATTTGATCCCAGTTGACTTTTACAGTGCTTTGTTTTTGGAATGATGGATTTTGGCAAACATTTCAATGAGATGGCACCTTGAAACTGATGTTCAGGTGATTCTGTTTGTATATAGGATGAAATATTTGAATAAATACTTAACAAATAAAGTGTGAGTGTGTAAGTACTAGGTATTTTCAGTAAGTAGGTATTTAAAAAAATTAATTTTCACAGTTCAGATTATCATTATTAGATTATCATTATAAAACATATAGCGAAGTATCACAAATATCACAGAAAAATTACTGTTTTGACAAGGATTGTAACCTACCTGTACACCAGAAACCTGTACTGTGGGTGAAAAACCACTTGAGCTTTTTTGTCAGAAGTTTAGACAGGAGGCAAATATCTAGAAAATATTTCTCAGAAAGTCCTAATTGTGAATTTATTTATAAATCCAGATGAGACATTGAGTTGTTTGCATTCTCTGTAGTATATGCAAATATGAGCACATAATATGTGGAATGATAAAATATTTTGAACTTTTAAATATTATAAATATTAAATATTTCAATATACAGCTGAATATCAAAATATTATATATAACAATTGAATTATATTGTAAATATGTTCAATGATAAAAAGTTGTGAAAATATAATAAAATATTAAATATTTCAATATACATCTGAATATTAAAATAATACATAATATTAATCATATTAAACATTGTTAATATTCATAATAAATATTATTATCATTTGAAAACATCTGGTGTTCCATTTTAAAAATGAAAAAAAAAAACCCCTGCAATTACAATATAAATAAACTGCAATTACAATACAAAAGAAAACAGCAGTTACATTTGTGGAATGATAAAATATAAAACAAATATTATAAAATATTTTTATATGTAACAATATTAAAATATTAAATATAATCCATATTATATTGAACATTATTAATAATAATAATAATGTTATATTAAACACGCGTGTCTGTATATCGTACCTTTTAATTTAATATCTGAAAACACTTAAAAATTAGGACTGAAAATGAGAAAATTAGAACTGTAATTACAATACAAAAGAAAACTACATAAATACAGCAAATACATTTGTAACTAGCCTACTAAAGTTTGTTATTTCTCAGTTTTGTGGCTAAACTGAGCTTTTCAGTCTGGTCAGCGAGAGGCTGCTTTCAGTGCTTGCGAGCTCCTGATGAGGTCAGTGCTAGCTGCCTCCCGGTGTCAATCAAACAATGGCGTCATATATCCCCAGCGTTTCCGGTGCGGGTGGGCGGGGCTCCGCTATCCCGGGTCTGGATTCTTCATTCGGGAGCGCTAGACGAGGCTGAACACGAATGCAGCCATATTCGGCTTCACAGAGAAGCACACCGGCTAGCGCAGGCTTACACGCAAGGATTTGCCTACTTAGAAAAAGCACCCACTCCCGGTTTCTTCGGGGGCGTATTTATGTAGGTTAAAGGTGTGTGTAGTTCTTAATTAGGGAGTTTATTATTGAAGGTTTCCAGTTGAACGGAATGAGCGTCCAGTCATCCTGAGATTCGACGGGAGAAAAAGCCCGACACATCCCGCAAAGTGGAAAGTACAGATTTGTCCGGATTAAGGCAAATGGAGCCGACAGGGCCTCGGGAGTGAGGAGGGGGTGGAGACGCTGGAAACCAGCGGACAACAACGGGGTTAGGCGCATTAGGTCTTCGCTTATCTGAGCACAATGTTGGGCACATTTTGCTAGCTGGCTAGCTGGATGGCTGGCTAGCAGTTGGAGTCTGGGACTTCAGCGCTCCACACATATCAGCCAGATAAATACTATTTGTATATATTTATAACGCTAATCCTCGCTATAGTCTTTTTGACAAGAGTTGTTTTATCCTTTCTGGCTCTGGGAGTGGTAGCCAGGCCCCTAAATTGGTAGAAAATGTCTGCGAAGGTGCGCCTGAAGAAGTTGGAGCAGTTGCTGCTGGATGGCCATCAGAAAAACGACAAGTCATTGAGTGTGGAGACACTGCTGGATATTCTCATATGTTTATACAACGAGTGCAGCAACTCGCCCTTAAAACGGGAAAAACACGTGACCGACTTTTTGGAATGGGGTAAGTTGATGTCTTTGAGTGTACTGACTGCATTTAGAAATAGAAATCAGTGCGTGTCCCTTTAAGACCTGTTTATCTGTTATTACATTTGCCTTAATCACCCAGCTGACTTCAGGCTATTGCCAAAATTGCTGCCGTGACATTTGCTCTTGGGATTCCTGGCCTCGTTGTTTGGACAGTACTTCTTGTCATGTAGTTCTTTCAGCTTTAATATTCTTTTATACGTGTTTATGGATAGTATAGGGGAAATGGTGCAAAGTAGATGCTATTTAAGTTGCTGCTATTCAACTATAACTTATCCAGGGATGAAATCTATATCTATCTATCTATGCATACAAATATATGTTCAATATTTTATAGAATTTTATTTATATAATATAGTCAAAAATTACATATGGGCTGATGTATCATATTTGATACATATTTATTATGGCCCACATAGTATGATATGGTGAGAGCATGGAGCTCATCCTTGAAGTGTAAAAAAGACATAGAAGTTGTAGGCCCAAACTGAACATAAATATGCAGTTTTATGCAGATATTATGTATTTTTTTTGTATAGCAAAAAAAAGGTGAAATTCTGATAGCTTGTAATGTGCATCAATGATAACAGTATAACAGACTCATTACATAAAATGCATGCAAATATCAGTTGTTACTCTGTATCTTTGAAAAATATGTCTTGGTTAGATGATCTGTAAATACTCAGTTTTATGATCAAAAGCCTGTAGTTTTAATCTTGAGGCAGAACATATAATGCTGTGCAACACAGTGATGATTGAGAGGTGTAAAAATAAATGTTCCTCAAATGCCTGATGTATAATATTTGATACATAATTGTTACAATGACTTTTTTCCAAAAAAAAAAAAAAAAAAGACATATGGATAATCAAATAAACCTAAATTGCTTCAATCCAGTAAATGTTCATCTTGAAATATTTATCACAATATAGGTTATACTATAGGTTATACATAAAAATCCTCAAAGATTTCACTGCAGAAAGACATGTGAACCACAACCTGAAGGTGGATGTTTTTACAATTATACCTGAAAGGCCTTTTACTTGCCAAATATTATGAACTGTCAATTAGACAATGAAAGACATATAGTAGATTGTGTACAACAAGTTTTGATCATGTTGATAATTTAGAGACCTTAGAAATTCATCAAAATATGTCTCAGTAGGTCTTATAGGGTTAATCAGATAGTGCTGATAAATGTCTGACAAACAAGTTGGACTTTGTTTTCAAGGGCAGTGTAAATGTTTCCTTTTATAAAGTCTGGGGACGTTGATTCCTGTTGATATTCTTGCATTTATGCTACATTAGCTGTTGCTATTGCCATTACCATTTGCATGAGGGTGATGCTCATTAATCAGTCTGACAGGATTGTCTTTCAGTCATTTTGGTCTTTAGGAGTCTGTTGCTTTCTAGTAGAGTTCAGTTTAAAATGTAAACAGGACTGCAGTAGGTGGGATGCCCCTTTTTGGGCTCTTCCTGGTGCTGTTGATTAAGGTTGGCCTTCACAGTGAGTGGATTCTCTGTTCTGGGTGTTGGGTTGACGTCAGTAATGAGATTACACCCCAGTGTATCTGCTCCTCTAAAGACCGCCACTGTCCTCGTGCAACCCGTCACTAGCAGGTGCCACCTCGCATCCCATCACTGAGAGTGAGCCATAGTATGACCCAATTTCCAGGAGTCATAAACTCCTCTGTTCTTGTCTTACTACAACACTGGTAGGCCACACGCTTGATTTCTTATTGCGCCCTTGATTGTGGAGGTTAATGATTTACGTGGCGGATGTTATGCTGGCGCCGGTTAAACACGAGCAGTGCACTAACGTCATTGTAAAGTGCAGTATTGGCAGAGTGGTAGCTCTCAATACCTGCTTTCCATTTTATAAAGTGCTCCTCAAGTGAAGATCTTAGTATAGGCACTTTTAAATGTGGAATTGCAGTAAAATTGCTGGTTTACCTTTTCTAGTAAATGTACCATATCTGCTATTCGCACATGGTTTTCTGTCTTTTAACTTTTTTCGGTTTTGTACTGCTGACACGTCAGCTCCAAAATGGCGTTAAATCTCTGTGATGTTGTTTGCTGGAAGTGAACAATAAACAGCTTTGGTGGAAATATAGTATGATAATAAGAGAAGCTCTAACTGTAGTCTGTTGACTGAGTTCTTCATCCGCTGATATAGAGAGAAGCTTCGTTTCATCATCTGTCCATTTTGATGCCATTTAGGCAGTCGTGATTTTTGACTTTCGCCACATTATAGAGTAATTGCATCAGCTCCTTCAGAAGTTTCTGATGGGCTGAAACACTTTGATTTTCCTTTATCCCCGAAGGAATTTCCCTTCGGGGATAAATAAAGGAATTCTGATCTGATTCTGATTTCAGACTTCTTCTTTCAGAGTGTCCTGACTTTATGTGTTTGAACCCATAATTTTATGGTTTTGTACAGAATTTGTAGTTTGAATACAGAACCTTTCTTTCAGTGTTATAAGTGATAAGACAATATTTGGCCATTTTGAGAATATTGGCATTGGTTGTTAAAGACACCATGAAATCAGTATTGACAATCCCATATTTAGGCTAATAGAACATTGCAGAGTTTATTATAAATGATTCATCCATGCCCATCGCTACTTTTTCCTCATGCGTGCAATTGACAAACCACAACCATACAATCAATTCCCGCTGGATTAAATTAAGTCCAGCACTATGTATTTTTTTTCTCGTCTGAGAAGTTGTTTCACTCAGAAATAGTTACAATTTTGAAAGAATAGAGGATCAGAGTTTGTGCTTCATGCCAACTTAAAGTCGTGGCACACCAAACCAACAACAAAGAATTAGAGGCCATGAAAGCTGAATATGAATCATATTGAACACTTTCTTCATTCCAGATGGCCATGTTTTTATGAAAATATGGAATGTTCAATATGTGCACTTGTGCTGACAGTGCAGAATACACCGCACAAACTGAACTGACGTTAGTACTGTATATATAGCGCTGTTGCGCTTTGGGGCGTCCCGAGTTCGAATCCCAGCTCATGGACCTTTCTTGATCCTGCCCCCTCTCCCTCCTCTCCAGCTTTGCTTCTTGTCTATCAACGGTCCTATCAAAATAAAGGCAAAAGACACCATAAATCTTAAAAAAAAAAAAAAAAAAAAAAAAA
>JAFVLL020009002.1:0-38099 GCA_021397915.2 Tor tambroides
TAATCATCAAAATTAAAACAAAAAAAAACTTTTGAAATGTTTTACTTTACATGCAATGAATCTAAAATATATGAAAGTTTCACTTTTTGAAATAAGTTACAATTTTTTTTTAAACTTTCACAATATTCTATTTTTTTGAGATGCACCTGTACACCCATGACATTTAATATTTGGGCTTTCATCACTATACATGTTTGTGTTTCTTCAGAAAAAAATGTTGAGATGTTCAAATATCTTCTTTTGTGTTTCACAGGAGAAAGAAACTTATACAAGTTTGGACTGACGTGAGGGTTAGAAAATGAACACAGAATTTTCATTTGAGGGACTAATTGCATGGGGCAATGCTTTGAGTTCTGGTTCTGTTATCATGCTTTATCAAGCGGTTTGGACGTGTTTCTGGTTTCAGACGAGTCTCTGCTGTACTGGCTGCTGCTGCTGCTGCTGCTGATTCCTGTCACAGTGATCGTTGTCTTACTCTGTGTCTTCAGAAAACAGAGAAAAGCAGAAGAAGAGAGTGAGTATCACACACCATTACTTTATACAGCGCTTTCTACAACACACCGTTCACACTACTGCTCACAGGTTTGGAGCTGCTAACTCTTCAGCTTATCAAGGCTAAAAACATGTTGAAAAACATTCTTAAAATGCTGTGCTAAAATGTTTTCTTTTAAGATGTGGTGTTTGTTTTAAGCAGCTGATGACAATTGCTGACGCTGTAGAGAACTGTGAGGATGCAATACAGAAAACGTGCACAAACCTCCAGAGAGGATGAAGAGAGGATCATTGCACACGCTGAAGCACTCTCATTCACAACTCTGTTTTAATATGATATTTGATTTATTGTGTTTTGTCACCATCACTCAGAATGTCCGTCCAGACATGATGAAAATGATGGTTTCATGCAACACGACTGCTTTTACAAAACCCTTCGGTTGATCTGAAATAATGTCTTTCCATGCTGCTAACTGAAGAATTGAAGCAGCGTGGTTTGTTAGATTTCACTTGTATGATGATACTGGAACATTGTTGTGAAGTGAAACTTGACTGAAGATGTTTTAATCCTTTTGTGTTTGTTGTATTTTATTAATATTAAGATTGCATCAGCTGCTGTGCTGCAGCTTTTGTTCTGAAGGAAAAACATTTGTCTGTTAATTTTCATTCTCAGTCTGTATTTCCTTTGTATGCTTGGATTTATTTTAAATAAATTATTTTTTTTAAATTGACTTTGTCATTTGATGAAGTGAAATGACAGGTAAATTTGCATTTACAGTTCACTTTGTAACCAGTTTCAGTCAATTAAACCCCTGTTCTGTGTTATATTATGATTAATCACTGCACTCTTGCAACTCAATCAGATTAATAGTTAAATTATAACAAAATATCAAAGTAGGCCTAATCTTCAGGCTCCCTGCCTTTTAACATCAAAAAGTTATTTAACATAATTGTAGACTTGGAAAAAAAGTAGGATCAGGCAACCTGTACTGAGCTGCATAACAATGCAACCATGCACTTAAAAATTATTATTTGGTGGTATACAAATAAAAGCGAACAGGATAACATATGTGACCCTGCAGCACAAAAGTAGTCTTAAGTCACTGGGGTATATTTGTAGCAATAGCCAAAAATACACTGTATGGGTCAAAATTATAGATTTTTTATGCCAAAAATCATTATGACATTAAGTAAAGATCATGTTCAATTAAGATATTTTGTAAATTTCCTACTGTAAATATATCAAAACTTCATTCTTGATTAGTAATATGCATTGCTAAGAACTTCATTTGGACAACTTTAAAGCTGATTTTCTCAGTATTTAGATTTTTTTGCACCCTCAGATTCCTGATTTTCAAATATTGTCCTATCCTAACAAACCATACATTGTTTATTTATCCAGGTTTCAGATGATGCATAAGTCTCAATTTCAGAGAATTGACCCTTATGACTGGTTTCCAGTGTTGGGTTAGTTCAGGGGTGCCCAGACTCGGTCCTGGAGGGCCGGTGTCCTGCAGAGTTTAGCTCTAACTTGCCTCAACACACCTGCAGGGAAGTTTCTAGTATGCCTAGTAAGAGCTTGATTAGCTGCTTCAGGTGTGTCTAATTAGGGTTGGAGCTAAACTCTGCAGGACACCGGCCCTCCAGGACCGAGTCTGGGCACCCCTGGGCTAGTTACTTAAAGAATGTAATATATTACTCATTACTAGTTATTCCTTTCAAAAGTAATATTGTTACTTTACTTATTACTTTCTGGCAACAGTAATTAGTTACACTACTAGTTACATTACTGTTTCTTCACGCCCCACAGAAGTTGTAACTGTGTATCTTCCACCAAAATCCGCATTGGATCGCAGTCAGAAGTGATTGCAAACTCGATGATTAATCGTGACATTCAAGTACAAGTGTTGTATTAATCTCATTAATTGTCATGTGGAGCATGAAGCTAATTGTAATTTCTCTGTTACTCAGATACGATTATATTGCATTATGTATTTTATCAAATCACATAAGTGTGTAAGAAACTCTTTAATTTTCCAAAAAGATGTTTAATTATAGTAATATAATATAGCAGATGCTGATCAGAGGGATGTAATGCCAGAGTAACAGATATATCAGTGTTCAGATCATCTTTTTTCCTGACAAAATCAATATAATGCAATATTTCTATCTGCTGAATGTAAGCTGCACTGAGGACATCACATGCATGATGCATGAAAATTATGAAAATAAATCTAGGAATTATTTGATTGTTGGATTTTAAATCAGCGGGGTTGAGGCATCAAAAGTAACTAACTAAGCTGTTTTATGGATGGTAACTGTAATATTATTACTGAAATCTTATTAGTAATTAGTTACACTACTAGTTACTGCAAAAAGTAATATAATTACAGTAACTAAGTTACTAGTAACTAGTTACTGCCCAACACTGCTGGTTTTGTGGTCCAGGGTCAGTTATGTATTTGTGAACATGACGCATTCCGGTAGGCGGCGCGAGCGCCAGCGGGTTTCCCGTCAAAAGCGGCGAAGAAGACATCAGACATGGCGCTGTCCTGTGCGGCGCTCGTGCCGGTTCGCGCACTGCTCACTTTAAGGAGAAAAACTCTTGAAATTAATAAAGACATCTGGTCAAACTGGACGTCTGTATGTCATTATAGGAGTAAAACTGGTGTCCAACATAAACGCAGGCATTCTCCGCCGGAAACAGTTGACAAAGGTAAGACATGTGAGATGGCGCATGCAAACACATCATGTAACAGACTCGTGAATGTCAATACAAGCGCGTTATTATCGCACAGGGGGTCCTGATCTCCTTCGAGAGTTTCCTCAGCCGAAAAACCTCCTGCACGCCACGCTGTCCAGATCTCTGGGTCTGTCCGATCTGTCGCAGTTTATCCAGTACAGCTGCTCTGATGGAGAGCTCAAGGTTAGACTCTCGTCTCTCTCTGGACGGTCATTCACTCCATCATCTGATCATTTTGTGGCTTCATCAAACTTTACTGAGTGTACATTTATTTCTCTTGCGTTTGGCGTTTTATACGTGACGCAGAATTTACCATTTTCAGTCTGTGTTTCCATTGTAAACTTGGATTTGTTTTAAATAATCGTGACCCTGGACCACAAAACCAGTCATAAGAGTCTTTTTTTTTTTTCTTTTTTTTTTTTTAATTGAGATTTATGCATCATCTGAAATACGAGATAAAAGTATTTGAGAATCTGAGGGTGCAAAAAAATCTAAATATTGAGAAAATCGCCTTTAAAGTTGTCCAAATGAAGTTCTTAGCAATGCATATTTCTAATCAAAAAATACATTTGGATATATTTACAGTAGGAAATTTACAAAATATCTTTATGGAACATGATCTTTACTTAATATCCTAATGATATTATTTGGCATAAAAGAAAAATGGATCATTTTGACCCATACAATGCATTGTTGTCTATTTCTACAAATATACCCCAGCGACTTGAGACTGCTTCTGTGCTCCAGGGTCACATTATTATTATTATTATTATTATTATTATATTATATATAATATATATATATATTTTTTTTAATTGACTTTGTCATTTGATGAAGTGAAATGACAGGTAAATTTGCATTTACAGTTCATTTTGTAACCAGTTTCAGTCAATTAAATCCCTGTTCTGTATTGTATTATAAACATGTATTGTATTGTGGTTTATTAGAGAGCGACGGTCACCCTTCACTGGCCTGTGAGGATCGAGACCGAGGGCTTCGGGTCGCGTAAGGTGGAGGCAGAACGACAAGCAGCAGCCGCGGCTCTCTGTAAACTCAGAGTGAGTGTGTTGTGTGTAATATGCTTGAAGGAACAGTTCACCCAAAAATCAACATTTGCTTAATATATGCACATCCTCCGGTCATCCAAGATGAGGATGAGTTTGTTTCTTCATCAGATTTGTAGAAATGTGTCTCTGCATCAGTGTCTCAGCAATGGATGCTCTGCAGTGAATGGGTGCCGTCAGAATGAGAGTCCAAACAGCTGATAAAAACATCACACGTTTTTAACTAAAACATTTTTAACTAAAATTCATAATGTCCATAATCCATAATAACTCTTCCTCCAGTGAGAAAGTTGTAAACGCTGCCTGATCTGTGCAGATTTCTCTCCTGATTCAGACCAGAACACTTTTTCACTGGAGGAAGCATTATTATGGATTATGGACTCGTATTTTAGTTAAAAGCATCTTAATGCTGGATTTGTTTCAGCTTTTGTCTTCTCCAGATGTTAACTGATGGACTGGAGTGGTGCGGATTATTGTGATGTTTTTATGGACTCTCATTCTGACGGCACCCATTCACTGCAGAGCATCCATTGCTGAGACACTGATGCAGCGACACATTTCTACAAATCCCATTGCATTTAATGTGACTCACCTCTTGGTGAACTATTTGGTGGCTGAACTACAGTTGAGTATTTTACCTGAAATTGAAAATTATTTACTTAATCCAGTGTTGTTCTGAAATATGGCCCGATGTAACCTCCCTTTGTCCTTGGAACACTAAAGAAGAAATTCTGAAGAGCATGTTTTTCAGCCTTTTCCGTGCAATAATAACCATGAATGGAGACACAAAAGCACCAGAAAAGTTTCATAAAATTTGTCCATACTACTTGTACACTATATTCCAAGTCTTTTAAAGCCATGTTCTGATTCATTGATTCACTTAACCATTCAGATGTGAAAGTAATTTCACAAATAAGGTTTGTTTTCTGTGCTGTTTACCAAATATGATATATGATTAGAAGACTATTTGAAGGTTTAGTAGTCCTGAAAATTGTGCATTGTGTTTTAAGGAGCTAGGGGTCCTCAGTCAAGGAAAGCAATCATCCGTAACAGGAATGACGAGACAGAAAGGGAGGCAGACGTCTGTCTGGGAAGATGAAGAGGATGTGGCTGTCTGTGATCGTCTTGAATCTAGGCTTTTTCAGAAGAAAACACAGAAGGAAAGAGCCCAAGGGTAGTATAATACTCAGCCATAATAAATACACCGAGGGGCCATGAATATTTGTTTCCAGCTTTCCATGTGCTCTTTCTGTGCTTTCAACTTGATGCTTCCTAATGGTAAAGGAAAAAAAGCTTATTGTCTACTATACAGCATTACTACATACATCATCCAGTGTGCATATATTTTGGAAATTGATGTCCTGCTTAGACAAAGTGGTAAATGAGATGCATGTGTGGTAGGAGTCACGAGTGGACAGGAATACTATAGTATGATTCAGTATCATACTTTTGTATAAATATGACATGCTATTTGAGATCTAGTTGTACGTTTGTGCATTTGGCACAATCTGCATCTGTATCTGATATTTGATTTGTTACAGGTCAATAGAAGAGGATCCAGCAGTGACTGAGGCGCTCTCCATATTTCCAAAGCCAAAGGCGCTTCTTGGCACTGTCATTCAGGTGGCCACGTCATCCAACAGAGTCAGAGTAAGTTATAAACCATTACTGATCAGCACACACATCTGACAGATAGACACTGATTTCCTTTCTCTCCTGTTGCATTTTCATTCCTCGGTTTTTCTTTTTCTTATAAACACATAGTGGAGGCATATGTTTTTAAAAAGTTTCCAGCATGTCAGTAATAAGTGTCAATATTTAAAATGCATGCACATTATAATGAAGCACAACATTTACCATTTACTGGTCAAAAAGGATTTACAAAACTTTTGCATCCCTTCTTGTAAACTGGAAGTGGATTCAGACAGCAATTAAATTACCACAAGTCCTTAGTGTGATAAACGAACAGTAAGTAAATCGTCCGGGAATTTTGGTGGGATGAAAAACACAGCCATTCTTGATTCAGATGGCAATAAAATCACTGACTAGTCCCTGTAAATGCTGAAAACACCTTATATTCCCATGAGAAACAATTACTGTCCAAATATGGCTCAAGTCACATCAGTTAACAAATGGGGTGCCTCAGGGCTCGCTACTCGGCCCCCTCTACTTTTTAAAATACAGAAATATCACTAGGACCTATTAATCAGGTACTTTTGCTTACAACGTCACTAACAACAAGCTAACAGATAATATAATATTCAGATAATATTTCATTTTTGGCACATTGTCTTCACCATTTTCAACCTCTGTGCACTGTTTGTTTCTTGATTCTCCCGTGTGTAGGAGCTGCTTCAGTACAGAAATACCGGTGGGAAGGTGAAGACGTGCGAGTTGACCGTACACTGGCCGGAGAAGATGACCTTTACTGCTGATGGCCGTCGCAGACTGGAAGCAGAGTCAAACGCAGCAGCACTGGCTTGTCTCAGGTTTAAGGTTGGGCAGAAAACATACACGTACAATTCTTTAGGGAACCCGCTCATGAGAGTCATTTGTTCATGAATCAGACAACACAGGTCGTGCTATGTTTATTTTTGCATGTCGTCACTGTAGGAAACACAACTGTAATCTGGCCAAGCTTGATGTATTAATATATTTCTGACAAGATGCACAAGTTATGTGCACCAACAAACTTATTTATTGAATTTGAGAACTTATTCATTTCTTAGATGTAAAATTAATGCATCATCGTCACACTTTTTTGAAACCTGTTATTTTCACTCTGCAAACCATAATTTGGAAAGCACTGCTCTAGAATGTCCCTGTGGTCTAAAACAACCTATTTCTGATGAGCAGTATTCTCCTGTTGTGTTCAAAATCTCAGTACTCCCTCTGTGTTGGGCTCAAATTGGTTTCCATGCAGTTTGACAAAAATCGTCGTTATAAAAAACACTAAAGAGTCATGTGAAAACAAAAAACCTTTATTGTAAAGACTACAACAGACTAGTAACCTAAAAAGAGTTGTGAAACTCTGATAGATGAAGAAACGGCAAATTTTCCTTAAATGATTCAAAAGGCGAATCTCAATTTCATAAGTTCTTGTGCAATTAAATTTCAACTTTTTTTTTTTTTTTTTTTTTTTTTTTTTTAGTTTGACAATCTACGTTAAAGGTTTTCATGTTTTGCTAACTGATTCTTTTTATTTTTATTTTTTATAGTGTTGACTTTTGGCAAATCATGTGGAAACCAATGAGGTTCAATTTGATCCCAACACAATGTAACCAACATTTTGGCCATGTGTCAATGTATGCACATTCATGACACTAAATGAGAAAAATTCATGCAATTTCATAAAGAAATAAATAGTTTAACTAGTGTGTCAAGCAGTTTAAAAATCTAATTCCATAGTTGTGAAGTAACTGACTCTATTACTAACCCTTTTCTGTAGGAAGTGCTGTTTGTCATGTTCACTGCTTGACTGCTTTGATTCTGTCCACAGGAGCTGAAGCTTCTGGACGAGCAGAACAATCCTCTGACTCACGCCAGGTACCATCAGCAGGAGGTGCGTGAATCTGGAGAGAGACACAGACGACCCTGCCGTATCGAAATACCCACAGATCTAGAGCAGAGGGTTCAGGAGTACCTCACACAGGTGAAGCGCATACAGTCTCTCTCTGGACCCATGCTTTGGCCAGTCAGGATTTCACTGT
Organism: Tor tambroides; assembly: GCA_021397915.2. Taxonomy (NCBI): domain Eukaryota; kingdom Metazoa; phylum Chordata; class Actinopteri; order Cypriniformes; family Cyprinidae; genus Tor; species Tor tambroides. The sequence continues at coordinate 8,010 of JAFVLL020009002.1, forward strand.
GTAAAGAATGGATATTTCATAAATAACTGTGTGTTGGAATATAATGCACTCACATGATTTTTATTTGGCTAGTGTATGAACTCTTACAACTTAAATACAAGCATCAAACTAAATTACAACAAGTCTTACACTGAACTGAAAAATATATAATAATGTAAAAATGTTTATTATCTCAATATTTTGGGGGGATTTTTTTTCGATAACGATAATTACATTTTTTACTGAGTCTGTTTTTGTGCCATTTCCTTGGTTGATTCAGGCCTGTTATGGATAAATAAATTACATTAAAACCGCCAGTAGGTGGCAGCAAGTTCCTGCTTTAGTGAATGATCCATTGAATCATTCTTTCAGACAATTTGTTCAAAATGACTGATTCATTTAGAAACGATGCAAGCGTATGTATGTATGTATGTATGTATGCATGTATGTATGTATGTACTGTATGTATGAATGGATATTTGAATCATTGACTCAAATGATTTGTTCAAAAACAGATTAATTCCGCAATAAGACACTACTTTATTGATCTGAGATGCACAAATGTTTTGATCTTGCTTTATTTTAAACTATTTTTGTTGGTGAAACAGAAAAAAATGATAATATTGTTTCTAAAATTTATCTCATTCAAAATTAACTAATTGAACTGTTGTATAAAATCAATGTCACATTTGCAATCAAGCTCAAGCACTAATATTCAGGAAAACAGCACTCTTGCTTAAGAGATATTTAAGTAATATCACACATCTTAAAAAACAAAACCCCATATTTTTGCTTTCATAACTTGAGTTATATGGGCATTTTAACTGCATTCAAATAGGCTTTATGATGCAGTCAATGCTTATGGACTCTCAGTATGCGTTTTGTTTATTTTTTTTTTTTTTTGCATATACTCATAAATACTTGATAATGTCAGCACACACATTGTTAAATTGACAATTACGATATTATCATAGACAATAAATATTGCACCCCTGATGGAAATGTTTAGAATGAAAAGGACACCTAGCTAATAAACAAGCGAAGAACAAAATACGCTTTTATATGTATTTAAGTAGTTTTGTCGTGTCATGACTGCTTGATATGTGTTTTAGTATCCAGTGGAGGCTGAGGTTCAGAAACTGTGGGATGAAGAGGAGCAGCTGTCAGTTCAGCAGGAGTCATCCACCAGCACAGATGAAGATGATGAAGACTTCATCACAGATGCTATCACCGGTAAGCCGTACCGCGCTTTACGCCCCGAGGAGGCGGAGAGTCTCAGCGATCACCTGCTCAGCCTGTGGATGAGGGCGGGGCCTGGCCGAGGGGCGGAGCTTCCCGTGGACTCCTATAAAGAGAGCGTGCTGGACGCGGTGAGGTCCTCGCAGGTGGTTGTGATCGCCGGAGAGACGGGCTGTGGGAAAACCACACGGATCCCGCGCTTCTTGCTGGAGGGGCAGGTCAGGAGAGGAGAGGGGGCCGAGTGCAACATCCTGGTCACGCAGCCTCGCCGGATCAGCGCCGTGTCTGTGGCGCACCGAGTAGCGCAGGAGATGGGACCCGCTCTCCGCCACTGCGTGGGATACCAGGCAAGAACATACAAGACATTTCAGTCTGTTCAGATATGTGACGCTGGACCACAAAACCAACCATAAGGCTCAATTTTTTTTAATTAAGATTTATACATCTGAATTCTGAATAAATCCATTGATGTATGGTTTGTTAGGATCGGACAATATTTGGCTGAGATACAACTGTCTGAAAATCTGGAATCTGAGGAAGCAAAAAAATCAAAATATTGAGAAAATCACCTTTAAAGTTGTTCAAATGAAGTTCTTAGCAATGCATATTACTAATCAAAAATGAAGTTTTGATATGTTTATGGTAGGAAATTTACTAAATATCTTCATGGAACATGATCTTTAATTAATATCCTAATGATTTTTGGCATAAAAGAAAAATGGATAATTTTGACCCATACAATGTATTGTTGGCTATTTCTACAAATATACCTGTGCTACTTATGACTGCTTTTGTGCTCCAGGGTCACATATATGTTCTTTTGCTTAAAGGCACAGTTCACCCAAAAATTAAAATGGTCTTTTTTTTTTTTTTTCCCCCCCATACTGTGGAAGTCAAAGGGGAACAACAACTGTTTGGTTACCCACATTCATCAACATATCATCTGAAATTTTCATTTTTAGGTGAACGATCCCTTTAAGTTAACATGAAATGAAAATTCACCCTCTCTATTTTCTAAAGGCACGTTATTGGTTTTGTTTGTTATATGGCACATGAATGTTTCATTTATTTATTTATTTATTTATTTATTTATTTATTTTTTACCTTATTTTCATTTAAACTGCCATAGCTGGATTTTCCAGCGAAATGACAAACTTCTCTCTGGTGATGTATGCATGACTTTTTTGAAAAATTTAGCGCGCTTAAATCCTGGCTTCATTCAGATCCGCCTTCATTTTTAATTTACATTTCAACATCCAATTAACAATTGATGGACAGGACCAAGTCCCTGCCCATTTTTTCTTGTTCAATAATATGTTTTATGCGGATGTACAACATAATAGGCTTTTTCACACCAGGGTTATATAATAGTTAACTAAAACTTAAATTATAAAAAATGTTTTTGTTACTTGAAATTTACATGAAATTAAAATAAATACATATGTAGACTTATTTTAATTCAACTAATTCCCAAGGAAACATTTATCATTTTCATTTAGTTGAAGTTTGATGTGCTAAAATAACTAAAACTGAAATTAAAAAACAAAACAAAACTATAAAGACAAAAAAAATACTAAAAATGATAAAAAACAAAAATACTAAAATTTAAATAAATTTAAATAAAAACAAAATATAAAGTTTTATTTTAAAGGGGTCATTGGATGCAAAATTCACCCTATAATGATAAAAATCCACCCGATGCTTTTTAAAATCCAGATAAATGAAAACCCCTTTCTCAAATCAGGCCGTTCTCAGATTCTTGGCTGTGTGACGTCACACAGACCCAGGCCCCGCCCACGATTGTTGATTGACACTGGCGTATTACCTTAGACCCGCCCTGAGTGAGCTGTCATCAGTCTGCCATTGTTTCGACGCTGGACAAGAATGTCTCCGATTAAGCGATTAGAGGTGTTTTGTTGTTGGATGTAATAACGAACATAGCAGTCATCATTTACTCCCGACATCTGAGCCGCTGAAGACGCAGTGGATTACATTTGTTTTTGAAGGGAATGTGCCCCCGATCTACATAAGTGCGTCCATGTTCGCACGAATCATTCGTGATTCAGCTTCACCTCCAGAAGAAGTTAAGTGTTTTTTTTTTGTTTTTTTTTAAATATATCTTTGCAAATCGTCTTTCCTAATAATGTGCTAGTTAGCAAGTTCTGCGGCTAAAGTTTACAGTCTCTCAGAGAACTGCTCTTCAGCCCACGGAAGAGAGGGGCGGGGTCAGCAGAGCTCATTAGCATTTAAAGGGACATGCACCAAAACGGCTTGCTGTGAACAGAGCTGATTTTGACAGGGTAAAAAAGGTGTTTTTTTTTACACTACCATTGTTAAATTTTAACCGAAGTATGTGTTAGACTTTTCATTAAGACCCTAAAGAATCATATCAACTTGTGGAAAATGGGCATCCGATGACCCCTTTAAGATTGCATTGCGTTTATATTCTGTTTGTACTTCAATACCATTTTTTTCTTTACTTGAAGCTCCAAAAACTTTGGAAAATGGCACAACCTGAGTCGCAGTGTTATTTTAGTATTATTGAGATACTATTATAATTTCAAAATAGTTTTTAGTTCTGTTTTTTTGTTTTCATTTTAATTTTAATGTAATTTTATTGTTGTTGTTTTTTTAATTAGTTTTGTTTTCATATATTGTCTATATAGTTTTTAACTTATTTCAGTTTTAATTTTAGTACATAGTATTTAGTATTTTTAAACTAAATGAAAATAAGAAATGCTGGCAACTAGCTAAAATAAAATAGGTTTTTATTTATTTCAGTTCAAGTTTATTTAATTTTAAGTAACAAAGCAACTGTAATAACCTCAGAGCATATAAATTTTTTAGTATTAATTTTGTGTTTAGGATAGAAATAGTTGCCTGTCCCTGAACTGGAGAGTGTTCTGGAGTGTAACAGCTGTCTCTCTCAGGTGCGTCTGGAGTCGCGTCCCCCGGAGCGCAGCGGTGGCGCTCTGCTCTTCCTGACGGTCGGCGTTCTCCTGCGCAAACTGCAGTCCAACCCGGGTCTGCAGGGCATCAGCCACGTGATCGTAGACGAGGTGCACGAGAGAGACGTCAACACGGACCTGCTGCTGGCGCTGCTGCTGTCCTCGCTGAAGGAGAATCCGGGCCTGCGCGTGGTGCTCATGAGCGCCACCGGCGACACGCAGCGGCTCGCGCAGTATTTCGGCGGATGCCCGGTGGTGCGTGTGCCGGGATTCATGCATCCGGTGCAGGCCCGGTTCCTGGAGGAGGTGATGACCGAGATGGGTCGACCGGTACCGCCGAAGAGCCGGGGGAAGAGAGCTGAAGAGGTGCGTTCAGATTACGGGTGTCACAGTTCTCAATATAATTTGAATTTTAGGTGTGCATCAGGCAGCCTTATCAGTGGCACACGAGACTTTATGGCGATTTGTTTTTCCCCCCATCCCACTGCATCTCATGTTTTTAAATGGAAAAAGTACTCTTTGTGATTTGGTTTTCGGTCCTTTGTATTTAACTATACATACATGCATACATGATGCTGTTTTGTTTCTAATTGTTTAAGCAACTTAATTAATTATATATGGTTTATAAACATTCATTTAAACACTTTTTTCAAAGATAGTCGTGTTATTTTATTGCTTTGAATAAACGTGCATTAGTAATATTTTGCTTGATGCGCCCTCTTGTGGCCTCAGGAGAGAAGCCAAAAGCTATTTTCCCTCCTAACTGAAATTATGCCTTTTAAATTTGACATTATGGCATTATGACAGCCATAGTTCATGTGCTGAGATGAGAAAACGTCTCCCTGCTTATATTTGAAAAAGCAACACGCCGAGCATCTTCTCTTGTATTGACGTGCAGTAAGTGTTGCTAAACCTGTTGTCCAACAAAAGATTAACATTATAACTTGTTTTTACTTCACAACATCAGTCGAGTGTTTGAATAACTTCCTTTTGTGATCTGATGTGGCGGCTTATCACAGAACGAGGCAGAAAATGTAGGCCTATTCTATACTGTAATAAAGGCTATGTGATTAGAAATGGCTTACAAATATACTTAATCATTATGAAAATACCCAAGATGGCTTGAACACAGATAAACCATATATTTGAGTGTTTATTGTCCTTGCATTTCATCATTCAAAATGTTTAATGTTATATCTTCTTTTTATTCAGTTACAGCAATAGCAATGTCTTTATCCATATTAGGGATTTCCTGGAACGTCATCAGTTCTATTATTTCTGTGAAGCATATGTGGATTTTCTGCACGAGGGCGCCCTCTGGCATCCAGTATGAATGAAACATTTCATGTGTTTATAGTGCTCAATGGCCAATCCATCCTATTTTGGGTAAAAATTGGAAAAATAATACCTCTCTCAAAAGAAATGTTAAACAGACATATAATAATCCACACTTTTTCCGGTGTACAGAGGTTTACAGGAGTTTTGTTGTTGTTAATTTGTTGCCAAAATAAAATAACACTCTGATGTGCCAGATTATCAGAACCGAACCGAAAACCGTGGTTAAAACCGAGGTACGCATTGAACCGTGGACTAACTGTATTGTTGCATCCCTCGTTCAGATGAAGCCTCGCTCGCATGGTTCATGTTTTTGATTGTGTGCAGAATCGCTAATATACCGACAGCTAAACGATTTCCTTCTGTTCTTTGTCTCAAGGAGGAAAATGTCGCTCCTGATCTTGATCTAGTGGCTGATGTGATAGAGCACATTCACAGCAACGGAGAGCCAGGTAAAGATGAAAAAAATCACAAAATTTTAGGCTGATGTAATTAATCTGTGCAAATTCACTGTTATATATTAGAGCTGCATGATTAATTGTTAAAAGATCGCGATCTCGATTCAAACATCCATGCGATCCCATTTCTAAATGGCTATGATTCACCTGTGTCTATTAAACCTTTGGAAAACATCATGATACAGGAACATTACATGACACAGAGAGCAGACAGTTAGCATGTTTAGGTAAGAAACAGCTTCACAAACAGTCTTTTCAACTACACAGTATTATTTCTGTCTCACAGTCATTCATATTATAACAGAAATACTGGGATTAAAGTTTAGTTCGGATATAAACTGATGTCTATGGTAGCGATCAAGATAGAGCAAGTCATCTTTTGAAAGTAACTGCTTGAAATAACATTTGTTTTGATTGCATTTCTTCATGATTTATTTAAACATACATTAAATAAGGCATCACTAACAGGTAAAATAAAATTTGAGTATATACTCTAATATTTTGCGACTTGCTCTTCTCTAGTGAACTAAAGAGCTGTGGAGCTCAGGTAAATGTGTTGTTGGGTAAATTGTTTACAAGATGTTTTACTGATGTCTTTCTGTGGTTGAAAAACTGATTTAGTGATTGCATGATTCATGATGTTCATTCATGTTTATTTCACGTTAAAACTAGTAGTAAAGTGCAAGCGATGGTCGCATCGCCGTTTGAACTGAGGCATTTATACAGCGATCTGTCCCGCAGAAACGGCATTTATTGCTTGAATTTCCAGAAAAAAATTGACAATTTTAAAGATGAGACTTTGTTTCACATCAAAAGTAACAATATATAAAACTGGAAGTTTCCAATGAAGTTTCACTTGTACAGTGGTAAAAACAATGCTGTATTTGTTTGGTACACATGCGTACCGAACCGAAAGACCTATATCGAAAATTTTAATACATGTACGATTACACCCCTAATGAAAGCCGTTATACACACAAACACCTGCAGTTTCTGCACGGGAACAAATTTAGAGAAATGCATCAGTGTCTCAGCAATGGATGCTCTGCAGTGAATGGGTGCCGTCAGAATGAGAGTCCAAACAGCTGATAAAAACATCACAATAATCCACACCACTCCGGTCCATCAATTAACATCTGGAGAAGACAAAAGCTGAGACAAATCCATCATTAAGACGTTTTTAACTAAAATATGAGTCCATAATAACGCTTCCTCCAGTGAAAAAGTGCATCTCCTGTTGTCTCACATCAAAATCCAGCCACATATTTGTTTAGAGCTGTTTTGGTTTGTAAACGCTGCTTGATCTGTGCAGATTTCTCTCCTGATTCAGACCACAACACTTCTTGTATACTGACTGACAGCGTTTGCTCCGCTGCAGGCGCTGTGTTGTGTTTCCTCCCAGGATGGCAAGATATTAAAGCTGTGCAACAGAAACTGGAAGAAAAACCAGCTTTCAGATCCAGCTCACAGTTGATTTTACCGTGTAAGTACAGCAGCTGCAGGCTCCTGGGACGTTTTCAGATTAGTGGTGGACAAACTGCCTAATTTCATTAAAGGGATTGTTCAGCCAAAAATGAAAATTCAGTCATTAATTACTCACCCTCATGTCGTTCCGAACCCGTAAGACCTTCGTTCATCTTCAGAACACAAATTAAGATGTTTTTGATGAAATCTGACAGCTCTCTGACCCTCTCATAGACAGCAAGGATCCTAACACCATCAAGGCTCAGAAACGTAGCAAGGACATCGTTAAAATAATCCATGTGACATCAGGGGTTCAACCGTAATTTTACGAAGCTACGAGAATACTTTTTGTGTGCAAGGAAAACAAAAATAACGACTTTATTCAACAATTTGTCTCCTCCATGTCACCCTATAGTGCCATTTTGGAGAGTATCACATACATAAACAACGTATGTACACGGATAAGTTGTTTATGCTTTGATCTGAATGTAAACAATGTATCCGCGTGCATGCGTTGTTTACATATGTGATACTTTCAGAGAGCTCTCGGATTTCATCAAAAATATCTTAATTTGTGTTCTGAAGATGAACGAAGGTCTTATGGGTTTTGAACGACATGAGGGTGAGTAATTAATGACAGAATTTTTATTTTTGGCTGAACTATCCCTTTAAATCCTTTGTACTGTATTTTAATCTACGTTGACTGTTGTCCACTCATGTCTGTTTATAAATCACATCAGTCATGTTGAGGTTGTTTTCTCTGTCTCGGCTGCAGTGCACTCCAGTATGGCCGTAGCGGACCAGCAGACGGTGTTCCAGCGCCCTCCAGACGGACGGAGGAAGATCGTCCTGACCACAAACATCGCAGAGACCTCCATCACCATAGATGATATAGTGCATGTGGTGGACGCCGGCTGCCAGAAAGAGCAGAACTACGACCCCAGAACCAAGGTCCTCCACCCGCCTTAACCCTCATAACATGTTTGGGTCTGTTTGAGAAGAGATGTAAACATTTCTGAAACAAATGCATAGTTTTTAGTAGGATTGTCAGTTTAACGCATTAATTAGTTATGAAAAAATAACACGATTAAAATATTTGAACGCAGTTAACGCACTGGCCCGCAGGGCAACAACTCCATAAATGCAGTTGTGCTCTAAAATTCAAGATATTGGGGCAAAAAATGCCCCTGTATGAGTTTTTGACTCATATTTATATCATATGATAAGCGATATCACACGAGCATCGAGAGCAATATCACACGAGTGCTGTTTTTGTCACGATTATGATGAATGCAAATGTGATTTTATACAACATTTCAGTAAATAATTTTATATTGTTATATTTTAAACAGGATATTGTGTGTTTGTTCAATTTTGCCAACAAAAATATTACCTATAAAGCACCGCAGAACTGTTGTGCATCTGAGCGACACAGCGGTGTTTAGTTTCTGAATGAAGCCGTGTTTTGAACGAATCGTGTGAATCAATGATTCAAAGCCCATTCATAAAGTGAACCGTTTACTGAATTCTTGAATGAATCAGCCATTTGAACGAATCGACTCAAAGACATTTACCACCACCTGCTGGTAGTTATAGTTTCTTCTTTAGAGTATCATTTCATTTATTTTAAAAAAATAAATAAATAAAAAAACATTTAAAGGGATAGTTCACCAAAACTAATAAATTCTGTCATAATTTACTCACCTTCATGTTGTTTCAAACCTGAATGACTTACTTTCTTTTGCACAACATAAAAGAAGGTGTTTTGAGGAGTGTTGGTAGCAAAGCTAGTTTTTGGTCACCAGTGACTGTCATTGCATGAACAAAAACACTGAGATGTTTCTCGAATGATCTTCTGTTATGTTCCATACTTTATGTTAGGCCATTGTAGCCTAAACATTTAACACAATAATAGCTTTACATTATATTTTGGGAGTATTTTCACAGCCAAATTTAGTTTGCGGTGATTAATTAGATTAATTAATTGCAGCACCCTGTAATTAATTACATTAAAATTTTTAATCGACTGACAGCCCTAGTTTTTAATAATGGAATGAAACTTTGCAAATGCTTCAAGACCTTCAAAATACACCATGTATTTTTTTTTTTTTTTTCAGATGCTTTTTTTTTTTTTTTTACAAATAATTTTTTAAAAGTTAAAACTACTTAAATGAAAATGTTACACATTTTGTGTCCTGGTCATTTTAGACCCGGGTATATATGGAGCACCATTAGGTGTCAAAAATGTGTTTTGTAAAATTATTTGCAATGTTAATGTCAAAAAACGCTTGTAAAACATTATTTAGCCTTTTCCCCTTATCTCACACAATTTTGGTTGATGAACATGAATTTGTGCATCTATTGATGAACCATTGCATCATAAACTACTCGCTTTTTCTATCTGAAAGTAAACGTTTATGCAAGTAAAATGAATTATTTTTTAAAAAACCTTTGAGTAACAGTTGTTGTTTTGATAGAAATATGTAGGTTTAAAAAATGTGCTCTGTTTTTGAGCAATCATGATGAGTTATAAATTCTAAAGGATTTTGTTCAATTTCATTCAATTCAATGGAAAAATAGATTGTATGTTTGTATGAAATCTGATTATATGTTCTTATACACTTCATGTATTGATATTCAACTAAAGTTTCTCATAAATATTGAAATAGAATTTTTTTTTTTTTTTTTTTTTTTTTTTTTGGTGGTTCATGTGTAATTTGAAAAGTTAATGTAATTTCTAAAATGTTTAATATTTAAAAAGGGATAAATGCAGTAATAACATGGGCTAACATTCAATTTTTTTTTTTTTTTTTTTTTTTTTCCCCCACATTCACTCATTAATGAGAAGTTGACTAATTGATGCATTGACTAATTTATAAAATGATGGAGCCGGAATGTGAAAATGGCATTCAGTTTTTGCATGCATTATGAATGTTAGGTTATGAGTTTCTCAGTGCAGTAAATGAATGTGTCTGGAGCTGACGGTCGCTCTGTGTTCTCAGGTCTCGGGTCTGAACACGGTCTGGATTTCACAAGCAAACATCACTCAGCGAAGAGGAAGAGCGGGCCGCTGTCAGCCTGGACATTCATACCACCTCTTCCCTCGAAAACAGCTGGAGAGCATGGCCGTGTTTCCCGTCCCGGAGATCCTGCGCACCCCTCTGGAGAGCGTCGTCATACAGGCCAAGATCCACTCTCCCGACAGCAAAGTGAGAGGCAGACCATGCTTTGATCAGCTTGCTTTAACATTCAGAAAAGAGGCTCAGTTCGAGTCAGTTCTCTGCATTAAGATCAGTTTCCTGGATTATTTGAAAACACATTGTTATTCTTCTTCCTCATGCAGGCTGTGGACTTCCTGTCACAAGTGCTTGATTCCCCAGATATTCAAGCAGTCAGAGTCGCTGTGAAGAACCTAATGGATATCGGTAAGTGTTTTCATTTTTGGTAACACTTTATTTTGATAGTCCACTTTAGACATTCTACTAACAGTAAGTAACTTTGCAACTCCATGTCAACTAGCAGTCATTAGAGTACTAGTAGACTGTCTGTTTAATATCTTTTAACACTTTATTTTGATGGGTCCACAACATACAGACTACAAGAAACTTATTCTACTACCCCTAAACCTAGCCTAACAGTCTACTCTGAGAGTTAGTAGACATGTAGTAGCAAATTAATGAGAATTAGTTGACATGTAGTTACTTATAGTTAGTCGAATGTCTAAAGTGGGCTATCAAAATAAAGTGCAACATCATTTTTTTTTTTTTTTTATAGAGTAGGGCTGTCAAAGTGAATCAGATAATTTCACCTGTTTTTTTGCATGTATTCCATTTGAAATGATTCCTCTTTCATTCAAAACACACTGAGCCTTTGAGAGCAGCAGCAGTATCTCTGTTCAGTTCACACACACACACTCGATTCACACACAACATCTTTTGTTTATCAGTAAATGATGGAGATGACAGTATTGATACTCTAACATGATAGTATTTCATCTCTCAAAAGATCAGTTGACTGTGTTTCTCGATGAATGTGTTTGTGTTTGTCTGCTGATTGTAAGCACTGAATTAAGCAGCTCATAATTTCCAGCCAGGCAATAAAAAAAAGGTTTCCCATATACAAAATGAAATTAAGGATCATGTAACAGTGTTTCCTTAGTAGAAATAATACTTTTAATGAAAAAGAAAATCCCAATTTTTAGCAGTTTTTAAATGTTTTAAGAAATTCTGTTTTTACATATGACCCTGGACCACAAAACCAGTCATAAGGGTCCATTTTTTTGAAATTGAGATTTATGCATCAAAAATGCTGAATAAATAATCTTTCCATTGATGTATGGTTTGTTAGGATAGAACAATATTTGGCCGAGATACACACCTATTTACAATATACAGCTATATACAAAAAAATCTAAATATTGAGAAAATCTCCTTTAAAGTTGTTCAAATGAAGTTCTTAGCAATGCATATTACTAATCAAAAATGAAGTTTTGATATATTTGCGGTATGAAATTTACTAAATATCTTCATAGAACATGATCTTTACTTTACTTAATATCCTAATGATTTTTGTCATAAAAGAAAAATGGGTAATTTTGACCCATACAATGTATTTTTGGCTATTGCTACAAATATACCCCAGCGACTTATAATGTGTGACCCTGGAGCACAAAAGCAGTCATATTTCCAGTCATATTCCAAGAGAATTTCTTAAATTACTGTCTCAGACTGTATATTTTACCAATTAAATGCTACACTGGACAAACAAGCACCGGTTTCTTTCAGAAACGCAGAATGTGTCAGTGATTCCACACTGTCGTGTGTTAGTGAATAATACTTATGTAGGATGAGTTTTGACCATTTATATGCATTTATGCATGTCTGTTTATACTTTGTCAGTTTGAAGGGTACGTTCTCCTTTACAAGCTTGCATTATGAACAGCTTCATTTATTATGAAGGGCTGATTCACACAAAATGTGTTTCTGCCTTCCACACCACTGCTTCAGTTGTGTTTTTGTTTTTTTCATGGAAGCATGTACAAGTTCTGTATATTAAATTCGACACAATAGAAAAAATCAAGTCAAACTTTTTTTAACTTGAAAAAATGTTAAGAATTGCACCCTTTTATAAATACAGTACTATCAACTAACAAACCTCAGTTACCAGAGACACAAGTAAATCCAGCGTTATTTTAGTGTCACTCATGTACTATATAGATGATGCCAACCCCGAAACAATATACAGAACTACCAAATTTTGCTATAAGTTTAATCGCAGTATATAATGATTGCAGTTAATAGTGTTCACCGTCTGTGTGATTACATGACATTAACTAACTGCATGAATTTTACTGTACATTTCTGCCGTATGGACATCAACTTGACTTTTTTTTTTTTTTTTTTTTTTTGTATTTATTTATAAATATCTGTATAGTTAAGTTTTAGCTTAGTTTATTTTAGTACTTAAATTTATTTTATTTCCGATAGCTGCCAAGGAAACATTTCTCATTTATGTTAAGTTTTCATTTTTAAGTTTATTTTATTTTAAGTAAAGGGTTTTTTTTTTTTTAGTTGACATTAATGATATGTGTCCCTGGAGCACAAAACCAGTCTTAAGTCGCTGGGGTATATTTGTAGCAATAGCCAACAATACATTGTATGGGTCAAAATTATCCATTTTTCTTTTATGCCAAAAATCATTAGGATATTAAGATCATGTTCCATGAAGATATTTAGTAAATTTCCTACTGTAAATATATCAAAACTTAAGTTAATTTTTGATTAGTAATATGCATTGCTAAGAACTTCATTTGGACAACTTTTTGATTTTGATTTTTGAAGGTGATTTTTCTCAATATTTAGGTTTTTTTTGCACCCTCAGATTCCAGATTTTCAAATAGTTGTATCTCGGCCAAATATTGTCCTACTAGCTTTCAGATGATGCATAAATCTCAATTTTAACAAATGGACCCCTATTGCTGGTTTTGTGGTGCAGGGTCACACGTTGATCTGAGCAGGCTTCATCAGCATCACGTGTGTGTGTGTGAGTGTGTGTGTTGTTAAAGCGGATGCTGCTGCTGTTGTTGTTGTGTGGTATATTGCAGCTCTTGCTCTTCTCTCTGTGGTCAGGTGTGCTGGACGCGGCTGAGAATCTGACTCCGCTGGGCGAGCGCGTGGCCTGCATGTCGTGTGACCCGCGTCTGGGGAAGGTTTTGGTTCTCTCGGCTCTGTTTTCCTGCGTTCTTCCCGTTTTGTCTGTGGCGGCCTGTTTGACGCGAGACCCCTTCTATAACAGCATGCAGAACCGGGCCCTGGTCTCCAAGGTCAGAGAGCCTCTCGGAGCGCTGATTCTGTTCGTCTGTGCCAGCGTTCATCCCCAGGCTCACTGTTTTGTGCTCATGTGTTTGTTCCTGTGGTCTCTGCAGGCCAAGGCGGCTCTGAGCGGCTCCAGCTGCAGCGATCATCTGGTCTTCAGTCGAGTCGTTCAGAGCTGGAGAGAGCAGCAAGGCAAGGAGAGCAAGCAGGAGTTTCTGGACAAATACACTCTGTCTGGAGCCAGTCTGCGCTTCATACATGGTGAGACGCACACAACTGATGCTAAAACTAGCCGAGAATCACTGACATGGGAAAATATTCACACTATATGGCCATCTAATAAAACTGAATTCAAATCTCATTTATACAACTGTTGAGGCCGTCTCATATTATTATGGGCATGCTGAGTTGATTTAAATCTTGTGAACATTATACCTCATAACTACTGCTGTCAAACGATTAATCGCATCCAAAATAAAAGTTTTTGTTCGCATAATATATGTGTGTTCTGTGTATATTTATGTATATATAAGTACACACAAATACAGTGTATATTTTGAAAATATTTACATGTATTTACGTCTATATATTCATAAATTATATTATAAATACATTTTTAATATATAAAAATAACATTTTTCTGAAATATATAGATGTGTGTGTGTGTGTATATATATGTGTGTGTGTATTTCTATATACATAATAACATGTGTGTGTACTATGTGTATTTATGTAAACAAAAACTTTTATTTTGGATGCAATTAATCGTTTGACAGCACTACTCATAACATATTCAGGTCCCAGAAGAAAAACGTTAAAAATTTCTGGAAAAAAAAAGTACAAAATAGTAATAGTACATTTAGGAAATGAAATTTTACGAACACTTCATGAACCTTAAAATACACATTTATTTTTTTTTCAGATTTTTTACAATTATTTAAGAGATGTAACCATTAAAAAAAGTGGTTTTTTTTTTTTTTTTTTTTTAATTAATTTTTGACCTACGCATGAATGGAGCAACACTAGGTGTCAAAAATGCTTTTTGTAAAATGATCTGAGAAGTTAAATTTGTCAAAAAAAATAAAAATAAAAAATATATATATATAAGAAATAAGATTTCTTACCAATATTGGAAAAAAAAAATTAATCATCAAATTTCAAAGAATTTCTTAGTTTTTTAAATGAATAAAAAGGGGTAAATGCTGGATAAGTAAAAACCTTCACTGGCATTCAGACAGACAAAGCATTTGTGTTTCTTTACTGCTTTTGTAAATTGTATATTGGCCATTTCTCTTAATGACATGCTTGAGGATTAATCATAAAATGCCTGGCCGGTTTCATGTTATGATGTTCATTCATAGTTAAATAAATAGTTCAAATAAACTCGTCTTGTGTGTTGTGTGTCTCAGGCCTGATGCAGCAGTTCGGGGAGAATCTGTGTGAAGCGGGTCTGGTGGGTGGTTCTGCTGATTGTCTGCGTCTGTGGTCCGGTCTGAATCAGCACAGTCAGCAGGAGCAGCTGGTCAAAGCCGTGCTGATCGCAGGCCTCTATCCTCACCTCATACAGGTGCAGCACACCTTCCTGCAGCATGTGTGTGTACATGTAGCAGTTATGTATGAATTGTGACCCGTGCCGGCAGAATGAATCAGAATGTGCATGGTCTAATTTTGAGCTGCAGGCAAAAGAAGTGAAAAATGTCAGATTTGGTTGAATTAAGCCCTCTTCTAGCGATCCCAATGCTCCAAATAGTAATTAAACTTCTAAAATGATCTTTATTTGTACGTTTTCTGAGAGGAGCACCAAGTAACTTGTAACATAGACTGGTATGTCTTGCATGAGTTTAGTTGATGGTTGAGGAAAAATCAGATGTGTAACATTATATTAGATCTATGCATTACAGCAGGACTTAATATAGATCTGTCTCAATGTTAACCAAACATTAAAAGAAAAGACGGAATCACTCGCTGCTCTTGATTAAACTACTGTTTATATGCATCTTTGTTCTTATTTTTAATAAAAAAAATTAATATAGTAATTATTGTTAAGAAAAGAATTAGAGGAAAATAGGAAATGTTTCTTGGTAATTTTTTATTTTTATTTTTATTTTTTGGAATCTTCAGAAAACTAACTCTATTTTTTTTCTCAATCAACTCTATTGCCTTCAAACGGCTGTAGCTCAGTCATTTTAAGTCATATATCATTTTGAAGGTATTTTAACGGAGAATGTGACAATAATAAGAACTCATTTTTGAGAATTTGCTCATTCTGACTCATTTTGCCAGCACGGGTCACACATTTATTTTGTAATCCGATCATTTCAGACCTTATTTAAAGATTCAAGCAGATTTGAAAAGTATTGCATTAATTAAAACTGCACTACAGTCAATTTTGTTTTGATGCATGATTTCATGTAGACATGCCTGAATTGTTTTACTGGTTTAAATGGGCAAAACCGTGTTGATTTGTAATGTCAGCGTTTATAACCCACATAACAAAAATAATAACTGTATCTGCAGCAAACACAATTTCTGTTCACATCTATATTGTTTCTGTAACGTTACGTCATCAGGTGAAAAGAGGCACAGTGACCAAAAGTGGAAGATTTCGGCCGGAAAATATTTCGTACCGTACAGAAAGCAGCCCTGTGCTTCTGCACCGCTCCTCTGTCAACAGGTAAATACACCAATAGAGTCACATACAGCTATTCATAAACAATACTTCTGCACTAGTTCAGCAGATTGACTGTACGCTTTTATTGTTTCAAGGCCACAGCATATGCGTGCATATTTTTTTATATATATATATATATATATATATATTTACACACACACACATTGCACCATTTAAATACAACTTTAATTCAAAATCTGAATTTTTGCAGGAAAATTACTTTTTGAAGAGATTTAAAAATTGGTTTTGATTATTGTACCTTTATAATGTTTTCTATTAGGATGTTTAACCTCTTCACATCAGAAATGAGTACCAATGCTTGCTTACAAAACCATAAAAACATTTTTTTTGTTACTTGAAACATTAACTGAAATTAAATTTATTTAAAAATTAAAATAAAATCAAAATATATATTAATGTAAAATATAAAAATATGCATAATCTTTTTATTTCAGCTAGTTGCCATGGTAACATTCCTCATTTTCATTTAATGATATTGAAATATGGATTAAACTGTAAATATAAAACTATTTAAAAAAAAGAACTATAAAAATGACAAACACAACAAAATTACTAAAACTTTACCTAAAAATTAAATGAAGAAAAAAAAAAAGAAAAAAAAAACAAATTCAAAATAATAATAAAAATGAAAGCAGACTTTCCAATTTTACTCCACACTAAATATGTTTGTCGTTTAGGAATAGAAGTATCTGTTTGATGGAAATGTGCATCATTTGAGAATCGGTTCAGTGTTGGATCGTGAAGTGTTTCTTGTGTTGATCTGAAGTCGTGTGTTGTGTGTGATTCAGGGGAAACCAGGATCTGTCGAGTCGCTGGCTCACCTTCTTCTCTGCGGTCAAATCAAACGGTCAAGTCTTCATCCGAGACTCTTCGGTGGTTCATCCGCTGGCATTACTGCTGCTCACCGACTGTGACCTCAGCGAGAGAGGTAATGCCATGCCTAGTCACTTCACTTTATACTCCTTTCATTTTGTGCATGAGAACTATGACCCAAAATATTAGTTTTTTCATGATACTGAAATCACTGAACACTGTGACTATATCACATGCAGCGTCATTGATGAAAAAAGACTATCTCATCTATAAATCTCTATATCTAAAACTTCTCTAAAAGAGGGGAAAAAAAACTCTACCTCCACAAATTTATGCATGTGGTTGCCAGATATAAGCATTCAAATCCCCCAATCAGAGCTTCTTTCTTTCTTTGAAAATACACATTTTCTGCCCTGTTTAATCTATCTTCCCAACCTGGAGCACAAAAGCAGTCTTAAGCAGCACAGGTATATTTGTAGCAATAGCCAACAATACATTGTATGGGTCAAAATTACCGATTTTTCTTTTATGCCAAAAATCATTAGGATATTAAGATCATGTTGCATGAAGATATTTAGTAAATTTCCTACTGTATATATCAACTTCATTTTTGATTAGTAATATGCATTGCTAAGAACTTCATTTGAACAACTTTAAAGGCGATTTTCTCAATATTTAGATTTTTTTGCACCCTCAGATTCCAGATTTTCAAATAGTTGTATCTCAGACAAATATTGTCCGATCCTAACAAACCATACATCAATGGAAAGATTATTTATTCAGTTTTCAGATGATATATAAATCTCAATTTCATAAAATTGACCCTTATGACTGGTTTTGTGGTCCTGGTTCACATATGATAACTAAAAGGAGATTTAACAAGACAATGAAAGCTGACAAAATGAACACTTTATAAATAGTAAAATGTCATATAAGCTGATTTATCGATGCATGTTTGCACTGAAATGATTTGTAGATGCAGTGATAATGATGTTTTAATTTATTTTGGTTCAGTTGTTGGAGATGGTGTGGAGGTGGTGTTGCCAGGTCACACACTCATCCGATGGGAGTTTTCTCCTCGCGTCTGGGAGTTACTGTGGGATCTGCGCACTTCCCTGCAGGCCATGATCCACCGCGGCCTGCACCGCTCTCAACGCCAGCCCTCCTCAGACGACCGTCAGGACAGAGAGCTGATCGCTTTATTAGTGGAGCTGCTCAATAACACAGCGTCAGAGTCTGTCAGCGATCCGGATGAGATCAGCACAGAAAACATTAAAGCTGACAGTCTGTAATCTCCACACGCGTGTCTGAGACACTGAGAAATGTTTGGGAGACAGAAATACTGTCGAGCTGTAAGGATGTGTACATAATGTATCCAACTTCAATCCAGCATTGTGTCTGATGATGAAAACTGCTATAATACTACAGTAGTCAACATGTGAAGTGGATCAAAAAAGTTGTCCTAAGACAAGAACGGGTATTGCTTTGGTTTTAGGACAACTTTTTTTGATCCACTTCAAATGCTGACTACTATATTTTATGTGCCTGTGAGGGTGGGATATGTAATGTAATGTAACACTTTGATTAATTTATTGTCTAAATAAAGATGTCCAGATCACGCCTTGTGTAATTTCAGTATATCACAGTGCCTTGCAAAAGTATTCACACCCTTCATATGGTTTTTCTTCTACCTTTTTTTTTTTTTTTTTTTTTTAAAGCCTTACAGTTCAAATTACTTCCCCCACATCAGTCTATATTCTACACCTCATAATGACAGCAACCACACATTTATTAAAAATGAAAAAAATTAACTTGGACCAATGTTAGTTTGTGTTTTCTTTGGTGAGCTTTTCTGAACCACCAAAACAAAGTTTGAGCCAGATTGAGTTTGAAATGCCATCACACCAAGTATATCGAGGCATTAAGACCTCACCGATATAAAAGGCAGCTGGAATAGACATACAAGACATCATACACTGTCCAAGATTTTGGAGGTCAAAACTCAGTTTCATATGTTGACTTGCTGCATAAAATATTTTCAGTTGAGCAATGAGCAGAATAAGAGCTGTCAACATGATGTCAGATATTTATTAATTTCTGTTTTACATTGTGTGCATTCAAGATATCTCATGGTCAGTGATTTCTTGTTTCATTGCTGTCAGTGTGAATGCAGGCTCGTTTACCAACATGAGAGATATTAACACTCTAATTGACTTCTCTGTCATACAGGCTACTGCATTATAAAATGTGTCCCTGGAGCACAAAAGCAGTCTTAAGTCGCTGGGGTATATTTGTAAAAATAGCCAAAAATACATTGTATGGGTCAAAATGATTTTTTCTTTTATGCCAAAAATCATTAGGATATTAAGATCATGTTCCATGAAAATATTTTGTAAATTTCCTACTGTAAATATATCAAAACTTAATTTTTGATTAGTAATATGCATTGCTAAGAACTTCATTTGAACAACTTTAAAGGAGATTTTCTCAATATTTTGATTTTTTTGCACCCTCAGATTCCAGATTTTCAAATAGTTGTATCTCAGCCAAATATTGTCTGATCCTAACAAACCATACATCAATGGAGAGATTATTTATTCAGCTTTCAGATGATGTATAGATCTCAGTTTCACAAAATTGACACTTAAGACTGGTTTTGTGGTCCAGGGTCACATATCAGTGATGGATTAAAAATGCTTTCTGACGTATATTGCATTTCCTCAGTAAAGGAGGGAGCAATAATAATTACAAGTGAAGGAAAGAGAAGAGAAATGAGAGAAAACTCATTCCAGGTGTAATCAAGTCAAATATTTTGAATGAATAATTGAAAACTCTTAATTTAAATGCTTGTGTAAATTGCAGGAGAGCAGTGTCTGCTGTCATCCTTACAATGTAAGAGCAAAACAAAACGAAAATCACAACGCTTCAGTCTGTGAATGCCAAAAGTGTATGATCGCTTTACATAAAATATTAGTGGATTTATATATATATATATATATATATATATATATATTATCACTAAGTTCTGTTGAAAAATGAAAGTAGAAATATATTAAGTTAAACCCTATACCTAGCTGAAAAAAGTGCAGTAAAATACACTTTATTTCAGTACATTTCCATAAAGTACTTAAAGTGCTCTATTTTTACGCACTAATGTTGTACTTAATATACTAAAAAATATTTTTAGTACTTCTTAAGATAAACTTAAGAATATAAGTGTACTCAACTGTGCTATTTTTTGGACAACATGAATACGAACTAAAATGTGCTTTTAACAGACTTTCTCTGTAAAAAAAAAAAAAAAAAGTATTTATAATGTATTGCCCACGTTTTTTTTTATAGCTATAAATATATGTGGGCAAAACATTATAAATGCATTTTGTATATACTCATTATATAGGCTATTATTCTTACAGTTTAAATAATTAATACATGTATTTTCTATGCAGAGCTAACTGATTCCATGTCATCTGGATTACTTAATCAGATTCCAAAAATTAAGTACTTGTAACTAGAGTAAATTACATTTTAAAATACTCATAATCAGACTACAGTTACTTTTTTATTGCTTACATATTAT
Organism: Tor tambroides; assembly: GCA_021397915.2. NCBI lineage: Eukaryota > Metazoa > Chordata > Actinopteri > Cypriniformes > Cyprinidae > Tor > Tor tambroides. Next base: position 28,832 of record JAFVLL020009002.1, read on the forward strand.
TCACACAACAGAAATAAATTAATCATTTATTGATTCTCTCTAATTCCTATTTTTTATCTTTTAAATGTCCCTTTCTAAATACCGCTTATATAGACTCAGAAAGTCCAGTTTTGTGGGCAATCACACAGAGATCAGTCATTAGTCAGGTGCAACACAGCATTTGAGCACTGGATTTACAAAAACTCATTTCAGGTTTAACAAGTGTTTCAACATTGCATCAGCTACTGATGAACTCATTCATTTTTATTTGGATTATCACTGGTTATTGGTTGGTTATTTAACCATGTATTATTATGTATTATTGAAAGGCTTTTGTCTTTCAAACTCATTAAAATGCACAAATTCTCGTTATTTCTTGTTTACAGACATTCTCAAACTTTGTCATCTGAACCTCTTTCGCCTGATATATTTACTGTAAAGGGGTGATCAATCAGCGATTCTGAGCATCGTAACTTTGCAGATGTTGTTTTTGCTCAAACAGCAACATTAAACACTAACTAAAGTTTAAAAAGTGAACTCATAATCAATGACCCCTTTAAGTACCCCTGAGATTTTAAAATAAATATTTTGATAATTAAGTATCACAGTTGCATGTTCACAGTTCTCTGTCACTGGTTAATGGTCATATGGCGTGCCGGTAAACTAAATATTTCATCTTTTTTAGTAAGTGAATTATTTAGATTTTTTAATTTTACATTTTTATGATTTAATTACATTTTTGCCTTTCATTAAACTCACAAACCCCTGCAGTTCCTTTACGAACCCCAGTTTGGGAAACCTTGATGTTATATCATGTTTAATGCACTTCATGTTAATTAATACGAAAAGAATATATTTTCTCACTCTGATTTAAAAAGGATAATCTTGTACCATAATGATGTAAAAATACAATGTGATAAACGAGTTAGGTTAAAAGTAATCTGATTATATTACCTGAAATGTGTAATGTAACGGATTACGTTACTGACTACAATTTTTGTCATGTAATCTGGAATCAGTAACGGATTACAATTTGTAAGTAATCTACCCAGCTCTGTTTCTATGTATGATGAGTATATTTAAAAGTGTATGAAAGATGGGTTCAAGTGCTAACTAAATGCATTTTTTTTTTTTTTTTTTACAGAGAAAGTATATTAAAAGCACATTTTAGTTCATATATTAATGGTGTCCCAAAAGAGCACAGTTGAGTACACTTAGATGATCTTAAGATGAATATTTTTAGTATATTAAGTACAAATTTAATTTACTTTAAGTACATTATGGAAGTGCACTTTTTTTCACCTGGGATAACAAACTAGGTTTTGATGATCTTCGTGGAACAGCACAAACTCCATCACTATATATCACTGATTGATGTGTGAGTCTTGTCTCAGGGGTTTGGACAGAGTTTGTTTCTGTGAGTCTGCAGGTTTTTCACCGAGCTGAATCTGGTCTCACATGAAGCGCAGCGGTACGGTTTCTCTCCGGTGTGCAGGCGCTCGTGTTTCTTCAGCGTCCCTGGCTGCGTGAAGCTCCGCTCGCAGTGTGAGCACTTGTAGGGTTTCTCTCCGGTGTGGATTCGGTGGTGTCGCTCCAGATCCCCGGCTCGAATAAAAGCCTTGCCACACTCAGGACACACGTGATCCTTCATCCCCGTGTGTATTTTCTGATGCTCTTTAAAGTAGTCCAGCCATAAAAAACTCTTCCCGCAAAATGCACACGAGTAAGGCTTCTCGTCCGCGTGGGTTTTCAAGTGCTTTTTTAGGTGAGATGCCAAAAAGAACTTCTGAGGGCAGTGTGTGCAGCAGAAAGGGCGTTCTCCGGAGTGAGAGCGCAGGTGGTTTTTGAGCTTCGCTGCCTGATTGAAACCCTTCCCACACTGAGAACAGCAGTGGAGCTCTTCTTCTGAATGAATCCTCTGGTGTCTCCTGAGGTTCCCGGGCTGTGTGAAGCTCATGCCACACTCCTGACAGGCATAGGGTCGCTCTCCGGTGTGGATCCGCAGGTGAGCGGTCAGACTCCTCTTCTGCGTGAAGGTCTTGCCGCAGCGAGGGCAGGGCAGCGGCGGCGATCCCGAGTGGATCCTCATGTGACCCATCAGGTTCCCTTTCTGTCTGAAACACTTCCCACACTGTGAGCAGATGAACGGCTTCTCTCCGGTGTGAGTCCTTATGTGATCTTCAAGATGCACTTTACGTGCAAAACTCCTTCCGCAGTGAGGACACGAGAACGGATTCTTGCCTCCCATTAGAGAAATACAGTTTCGAGTTCGATCTCCAACGATTATGAAAATACAATCATCGAGATAAGACGATTAGTGCGCCCCATTTCCAGCAAAAGCCTGTAAATTGGTAAAATGCTTGATTTATTAAAGTTGATTAGGTTTATTTAAGTGCGAAGAGAACTTGCGCTGTTCCTTGGATTTCTGTGCAAGTTAACTTTCAGCTTAAGGTGCATGCATAAATGGTCAGATACACGCATAATTGTGTGAAAATGCGGCGCTTGGTGATTATTCACGTAATTGAAAATAAAAATAGTGCGTAACAGTATAGGCTATTGGATCCGTGACAACAGGCTAATCCGTCTGTGTGCTTAATATTAATCAAACAACAAAAGACAAAGAGAAAAAAACTCACTGCAACCTTATTTACAGAATCACAATTAGGCTACATAAAATACAGATTTGACATATATCTTTAAATTAAATGACCCATATGTTTTGGTCCGCTCATAATCATGTTAAATAATCATTTTTACAATATTGACCAAAATAATCATGATTATGATTTTTGCTATAATCGAGCAGCCCTACCTCCCGATATTTGCTTTCTTTTGGGAAAAAAAAAGTGTTTTGATTTTTTTTTGTCTAAAATGTTTTCCTTATGTTTGATTCAGTTCTTGACTTTCCTCTGCTCAAGATCCTCCTCCTCTATTCTGGATCTTCTCTCTTCTCTTTAAAAAGTCCATTCTCGCAGTGTCACACGGAATGAATTAATCCATCTGAATTAATCCTGGTTTACTGTTCATTTGCAGGATGATGGGAATTGTTCCAGGATATATTTTGGGAATTGCACTGACACAAGCTGTGTGGAATGGAGGAGCAGATCTGCTAAAATAAAGCATAAAAGCACAAATGTAAACATTGTTAAATTGATAACTAAAGCATTTGTTGTTCTGTTATCCAATGACGACAACACAGTCCAATCATGCAAACTCCAATAATATAAGGATTAATCTGGTTAATCAGGTAAATCCCTCCTGTAGCTCAAAAAGTAGAGCAGACCGTGTGTTTTTGATTATGCATGAACTGACAAAATGTTAGTGTCTGCCAAATGCATATATCTTTAAAATAAAAAATGCACTGGTTATAATTTTCAGATTAATTTACATATTTTATAATATCATTATTCTGGAAAAATAAAAACACTTCAGTTAATTTCATTCTACCACTATACCTTTATTTATTTATTTATTTTTTAAACAAGATAGAGAGACTCTTTATTTGGAAAGTGAGATTTTAGCAGTGCTGCCATATTCATACCAGCTTCTCCATTCATTGTAAAACCAGTGGTCCATATCAGTGATATACTGACTCTGGTATACTGCAAAGAACCTAATACATCAATTATTATTCTAAATTTCTAGAGGAGAACAGTTTCAGTTCAAACTAATCTGATTTTACATAAGGATGTCTTGCCAGAGAGCTCACGTTTGAAGCATTAAAACAGTATTACAACATCCCAACCATACACACAAAAGTGTGCAGCAAATCTACACACATTCACTTCATAAATACAAGTCATGCAGAATGTGTCATTTAATGCACAATCAATGCCGAGCCATTTGTGCTGGTCTTATATTGGTTATTTACAGGGGTTTTGAAACTTTATGATGCCACAGACCCATAAATATGAAGATCCGCCTTGCAAAGGGACGCTTTGTGTTTTAAAACTCATTCATAGACTGTTATGTGAGAAAATAGTGTGGTTTTACTTAATAAAAACTTGCTTGGAATTTAAATAATTTGACATTTATGCTATAATTGTATTAAAAATGACTAATTATCTGTAGATAACAGGCTCCACTGTCAATTTGACTAATAGCTCCAAATGAACGAGTAAATCAGCAGAGATTGCTGTTGTTTTAATTAATAAAGAAAAGGGAAGAAGAGCGTGAAACATGAACACAGAAGACAAAACGCTCACCTATGGTATTCCTCGAAGTCAAATAATATCAAAAATATCTCGATGGAAGATTGAAGCTTATGCAAATGAACAAGCTGGATCAAAATAATAGTTACTGCTGCACTCATTTACTGTCAGCACTTCATATAAAACGCCACACTATTACACTGCGTTCATTTCGCATTACTAACGTCAAATCTTCGCAGTAATATTGTTGGAACCATAGACCTCAAAAACACAAAACATTGCTAAACCGCAGCAGCAAAACGGCGCAGCGCTGTGACGTCACGACGTTACCTGACGGCGCGGAAAAACAAAACAAAAGTCCTTTAAAAAAAAAAAAAAAAAAAACACGATGAAAATAATTGAAGTAAAGATTTTTTTTTTTACATGATAAAAGATCTAAAATATAATATAAGCCTAATATTTAATATATTTAAATACTCCACGTATGATTGATGTACTTTGAACATGTTTGTCAACACAATCTTAAAATTTATTAATAATAAATTAAGTAGTCCTATAATCAAAGTGATTTAGCTTTGTATTAAATTTTGCATTTCAACTTTTGTGTTTGTTAAACTATTATTTGAGAAGCAAAATTAGGTGCTGGAACAGCAATAGATTCTAATCAATTACATTGTGTGTTAATTTGTCAAATTACGGTCTATAACTTGTCCGTCCATAGACTAAATTTAGTTAATCATAGACTGCATGTTCTACCTGGAAAACTGAAAATACTTTTTCACTGGATTCACTAGAGTGCTAATCTCCTAATAGAACAAAACCAATCAACAGTTAAATCTTTTATCAATGTTAATATCATCATCACCCAGCCCTAAAACTTGTTCTGTGGTAAAACACTAAGGCATTACTGACATAACAGCCTGACAGAAGTACAATACATCATCATAAAGTTGAGAGTTTAGGGATATTTTGCGTACAGGCTGGGATACAAGGTCTAGAATCCTGTTTTATACAAATTCCAAGCACTAGTCCAAGTCTTCATTTGTCTTTGTCTGAGCAGGCTACTTAGGGAAACATTGCACATTTCTATCCCATACACTCAGCGCTGTGTAACTTATATGTCAGGTAGGCCTGTGCATCTTTTACTCTTAGATTTATCTTTGCTAATTTTGTTTTCTTTATCTGACTAATAATAACTCGTTACATTTGATTTTATTCTGATTTATTCTGAAATGATCAGTTCTACTAGTTTACAACATTGAGGCAGTCTAGAAATCCACCAGTATTAGTTATACATTCCAAGAAACATTCATGCATTTAAGTGCAGTCTTGGGCTAGTTACTCAAAGAATGTAACATATTACTCATTACTAGTTACTCCTTTCAAAAGAAATATTGTTACTTTACTTATTACTTTCTGGCAACAGTAATTAGTTACACTACTAGTTACATTACTGTTTCTTCACGCCCCACAGAAGTTGTAACTGTGTATCTTCCACATTAAATTCTTCTAGAATGATATTAACAACATATTTCTGCCTCATCATTTGATCAAAATCCACATTGGATCGCAGTCAGAAGTGACTCGATGATTGATCGTGACATTCAAGTACAAGTGTTGTATTAATCTCATTAATTGTCATGTGGAGCATGAAGCTAACTGTAATTTCTCCGTAACCCATATACGATTATATTTCATTATGTATTTTATACAATCACATAAATTTGTAAGAAATTATTTAATTTTCCAAAAAGATGTTTAATTATAGTAATATAATATAGCACATGCTGATCAGAGGGATGTAGTGCCAGAGTAAAGTAAAGCCACGACTTACACAACAGCGTTCAGATCATCTTTTTTCCTGACAAAATCAATATAATGCGATATTTCTATCTGCTGAATGTAAGCTGCACTGGGGACATCACATGCATGTGCGAGTCTTGGAAATTATGAAAATAAATCTAGGAATTATTTGATTGTTGGATTTTAAATCAGCGGAGTTGAGGCATCAAAACTAACTAACTAAGCTGTTTTATTGATGGTAACTGTAATATTATTACTGAAATCTTATTAGTAATTAGTTATACTACTAATTACTGGAAAAAGTAATATTATTACAGTAACTGTGTTACTAGTAACTAGTCTGACTAAACTAATAACATGCAAACAGTTGTACTTCTCAAAATTTTAAATCAAAGACATTGAGCAATGTTACTAGTAACTAGTTACTGCCCAAGGGTTAAACAGATCTGATAATCTGAAGATGACACTAAGAAAACTCCTTCATGAATCGCGTGTGGAACGTCTTCAGCCTTTGTAGAGCATCTTCCATTATGTTCTCTTGAGTTGCCACACAAAGCCTGAGAAACAATAAGAACTGGTTTTAACAGAGAATCTATGCTCTGAATATGCAATTAAGACTATCGTTTACAATTTTATGAATGCTTACTGTGGCTGTAATTGATACATTCACATTTTCCAGCATGATTTAGAGTGTTTTGTGTGAGGTAACCATTCACATCACTCATGCAATAATAACTGACAGCAGTGGCAGTGCACAAACCTGATGTGATAGCTGTCCTTTCTCTGTCCGTATTCACAGCCCGGCGTCACATGCAGACCGGTTTCCTCCAGCAAATGCAAACAGTACAGCATGTCTGGTTCCATCTGTCTTTTCTATGAAGAGAAAACAACTTTAATAGGAAAAATACAGTCTGATTAATGCATTTGTTCACTGCTGAGACTTAGGTATTCAGAATTTATGGCTGGACTGAAGACATTGTAACTGATCACAGATCATGTGTATCGAGACAGTTATGCTTTCACTGCTCAGGAAAATTACATTCTGCCTTATGACAAATTACTTCTGATGTTCCTTGTTTCAGATAAAGGCATTTGTTAAATGAATAAATAGATTCCAATGCTGACTGGATGATGGCACACAGTTTGTGTAAATATACTACTTTTTATTGGCCTTCAATGGAGAAGCACAGTTTTATTTCTTTGTATAATGGTGTAATACCACTATATACCAGGAGAGGCAAACATTTAAAGCCAGACAGGCCACATCAGCAGGTAAAATGATTAGGCCCTCCAATCAATAAGTCCACCTCAGTAAAATATCTTCCAGACACATAGTCCCAAAATGGGTTTATGAACTGTATTTCTATGTTTGCTTCTCCCAGTGACATTGAAATTAATGTATAGTTTGGAATTACCTGGATTTCTGCATTGATTTTTCCAATAACATAAAGCGATATTGGACACAATTATAGACAAACACAGTCTGACTAAACTAATAACATGCAAACAGTTGTACTTCTCAAAATTTTAATCAAAGACATTGATCAATCATTCACTGGACAAAGTAATTGAACCCTTTAAATTAGCATCATGTAGATCAGAGGTGCTCAATCCTGTTCCTGAAAATTTGCCTTCCTGCAATGTTTAGCTCCAACTCTAATCAAATACACCTGATTTTCATGAACACGATAATTACAAACAGGTGTGTTGGAGCAGATCCTGTTGTAGATCCTCTTTTAGCAGCAACAACCTCCACCAAATGTTTCCTGTAGCTTCTTATAAGCAGTGTTGGGGAAAGTTATATTACATTATTTTACATTAATTACATTACTTAGTTACTTTTTATGGAAAGTTACTTTTGCGTTACTTTTTATTTCTGGGCAAGGCTTGCTTGTTTTTAATATAAAAGTTTTTTTTTTTTAACAAAAAACCCGGCCTTCAGCAGCTGGCAGCTGATCCCCGGCAGCTCAGCAAAGACCTCCTGAATCCGACCAGTGTTTACCTATCGTATTTTTAACAGACTGGACCTCCTGATAGAAAAGATTAATTTAGTCAAATTCAAATTCAAGAAAATTTGATAGACTGATAATTAGTTTGATTACTATTGTTTACTGATATTGGCACTTTTAAAGTTTTATCATGATTTTTATATCAGGTCTACCAATACGTGTGACTATTTGGTGAGTCTTTAAAACGGGGAATGCCAGAGCTACCTTCTTACAGAGTTCAGTTCCAACCCTGCATCATCATATCTGTCTGTAATTTTCTAATGAACACCTTGGTGAAGTGTGTTTGATTATATATTCTAAAACTTTGGGTACATTTCACAGAAGAAGAAAGTGAAAAAACAATCTGCTTTCCCAATAATACAACTATTGGTTTCAGTTAATATATTTTATCAGTGTAACTTTCAAGCTTAATCATTGAACAATAACATTACAAAGAAAAAGATATTTCCCCTGGTGAGTTTGTCAACTATGTTACTGACAAACAGTATTGGCTGACAGGTAACATAGAGTAGTTGGCAATTTCACCATTTTGACTCATAATTTCAGCCATTCTAGAGACTGTGAGAAAAAAGAAAATGCTGCAATGTATAAGAAAATTAAAGTTTTTTTTTTTATTTATTTATTTTTTATTTGGATGCATGTGAACCTATTGTAGGAGCTTTTTAAATAGCATAATGGAACACTTTAAGTAATAATATAGAGCACACCAACCTTGGGAAGGATCACCAGGTTTTGGAGGATGTGCCATGAGGTCAAGTGCAATTTGTCCAACAACAGGTGGGCAGGACCTAGTGGATAAAAGTCTACAAACATATTCCTTCACCGCAGGGTCGAGATTCACCAGCTCCACGTAGCCTCCACGAAGCCCACACCTGGACGCAAAGAACGGTCAAGAAGAGCGCTAACACAGATCTGCTATAATTTAATTCATTTGGTGATTTAATAAAAGTGCAACCGTCAAACCCACTGGCCCACTCCCAGTATTAGTTTAATTTGAGTTGAGAGTAATATTAATATGGGGAAAGATATAGTTTAATCATACTTATATAGAAATCAAGTAAGAATTTATTACTAACAATTTTGTTTCTACACAAAGGGTTCAAAAGTTATAACCATTTTAAAAGTAAATTTTTGAACTGGTGCTGGCGCTATAGAGTTTGTCCTAGAGACCACAAAGTTGGACAGGTTACTACTCAGAATCACCACTAGAAGTGCCAAATTTAATCATTCTCCTATACAGGTCCTTCTCAAAAAATTAGCATATTGTGATAAAGTTCATTATTTTCTGTAATGTACTGATAAACATTAGACTTTCATATATTTTAG
>JAFVLL020009004.1:0-16693 GCA_021397915.2 Tor tambroides
GTGACTCCCGCTAACTTCACCTCCTCCTGATCTTCGGGACTTGAGGGCACTTCATCCCGATCTGATTTGGAAACTTTCCCTCCTTTATTTTTCGACAGTTTAGGTGCCATGATTGTCAGGAATATATAAAGTATCAGCGAAGACGTTCTATTAGTAATACAAGAGCAATTATCACTGAAAATATATGTAATTGGAAGCGAAGCAAGATAACGCTACAGCTTATCTCGACGCCATAACCGGAAGTCCCATCAAGTTGTTCTTAACTTAAAACCAGTTATCTATCCATACTGTAACATTGCTTTCTACAGGGAAAAAGTGGTCCGTCCAAAACAATTCTAAACAAATACATGTATGTTGGTGGATTTTGATGTGAGAGCACAACAGCTGATACTGGCTACAAACAAGGGTTTAAAGGTAAAACGTCTTAATGCAGTTGTTTCTTACAAACACACAGTTTTTCACTTCACAAGACATTAGTTGATGGACTGGATTTGTGTGGATTTCTTGTGGATTATTGTGATGTTTTTATCAGCTGTTTGGACTCTCATTCTGATGGCACCCGTTCACTGCAGAGGATCCATTGGTGAGCAAGTGATGTAATGCTCAATTTATCCAAATTTGTTTTGATGAACAAACTAAAATTAATTTACATTAATGAATAAGTAAATGAGTACATTTTCAGCAAGTTTTCATTTTTGGGTGAACAATTCCTTTAAAAGTTTGACGTTGCTTCATGCCCTAGGTATTGTGTTGTTAATGGCTTTTGAAAGTTGTTTAATCAAATATTCTCAGTGAAACAGCTGTGTACCACCTTTATAAAGGAGTGAAGGGTCTTTCCATACATCTTCAGGAACTCTGCTTTGATGTCAAGCATATCGATCTCGGCGCGAGCCACCATGATCCTGATCAGCACGCTATCTGTGGTGCCTAAACCCTAAGAACCGAGAAACAAGAAAATCAATGACTTTTGTGGTCATATCCCTAATGTGTGCAAAAAGTAGATTGGTTGTTGTTTTCATTTACCTTCATTGACTTGTAGAGCCTTTCAGCAAAAAAATGCAGGCTTGTTTTTCATGCATTTCACTGCAAAGGTTAAGAGATGCTTTTTAGATCCCAGTATGCAATTGAAAATGTAAAGATAATTGAAATATTGCAATACTCACGACTGACCTATTGCCAGAACTACATCCTCCAGACAGCCAGACATCTCTCTCTTTATGCTGTCTTCAATGTCCCGTCCAGAAATCTTCTGATACTCCTGAAACACTGGGGCAAAAAATGGTTGAGAATGTGCTGGATATAATGCTACTTGAAACAGCATGCATTATGAAAAGTTTCAAATGCTGTAGTTGTCACATGATCTCACAATGTTGCATGTTTAATTCAATTAGCAGCATCTAGTTCAAATAAATGCTAATTAATCTAGCTAATGCTAAATCATTTTGCATTTTTAAATAAAATGAGTGAAGTAGGAGAAAAATATAACTAATCATATACATGTTAATTAATCCTATATATTAAACTAATAAAAATGACGGAAGCACATAACAAAACTACAAATGTAAATGGAAAATGCTAATTCAAAATATAAATAAAAACCATAATAGTATATAAATAATAGTAAAATAACACTGCACTGCGCATAATTGAAATTAACAATATGAGAAGTAGGCCTAAGTCTGTTCCAAACAACTTTATTTACATCCAGTCACCACAAAGTAGAAGTAATGAGTCTACTTCATTGTCCCAAGGTCATTTTCCCACTGTGCTGCTTTCTACTGTTACATAAGAACGATCACTTGACTGGGAGGGAGCATTTCTGTTACTATCTGATGTGCACAGATACCTCGGAGTAAGTGATTTCTGTTCCTCACACACAGCACAGTGAGGAACTTGACCTCATCTGTTCCCCAGCGAGCTTCGCCTGCCAGGTAGATGTCCTGTTGGATGAGAAACAATGGAGAACTTTATCTGAGCAATTTCCTTTTATACTGTTAATGATTAATGAACATCAACATGACTGTTGTGTGCCTAAGGCTGAACCCCCACACGTTATAAAGCAGACATTAAATATATACAGAAACACATCCATTGAAGAATTGTAAATACAGAGAATATACAGAGGCCCAGTTTGTATTTACACACCCCAGCCACACATAAAAATAAATCTGTCACCACATTAGATCACATATAAACAATATTCATTGTAAAGAAAGGCACCACAAGAACACTTTGTAGTCGAATTTCATAGCGAATGACTCTTATGAGCTTGTTATTATCAATAAATCAAAAAATACAGCATGATCAGTGTAGTTTGATTCCAGAATGAACAACTCTTATGAGCCGGTTCTTTTCAAGAATCAAAATCATACAGCGCAACCAGACTCTTATGAGACGATGCTTTTCAATGAATCAGAAACATGCTGCACAACCAGTGCAGTCCAATTTGCGAGAAATGGATATTTAAGTGAATAAAACACTTAGACAGCCACCAGTGCAGTCCAACCGGCTCACAAACGAATGACTTGTATGAATCTGTTTTATATAAGTTTATATTTTACAAGCGAATCAGCTTACAATGTTGTGTTTTTTGTATTAATGCTCTTGTGAGCATTCACAAGTCCTTCCTTTAAGTCCTTTCTTTAACTCCTTAGCTAGTTGTACAATGATGAACACTATAGGTTTTGTCTGAAGTATTTTATAAAAATAAATAAAATTGAAAATAATTGAAAGTATTATTATACTTTCAGTCCAGTAGATTTGGGGGTCACTTTATACTGAATCTCTACTACTACCAAATTAGCTTTGACTTGATAAGTAATGTCTAAATAATACCCAGTTTAAGGCATTCAGAACTCATTACACCACAAAAATTGAGCATGAGTATATTACACAAAAAGCTACTGCTAACCACGCCAAAATCCTCACCTTTGCATCCTGGACAGCCTGAGCTTCATCCACCTTGGTGCTCTCGTCATGCCCAGCCTATAAGCAAAGCAGAAAATCAATATCAATACATTCCATATGCCAAACTATCAGGGGTCACACCTGCCCCGGCCGGACACTGTGGATGGTGAAGGTTTGCATGGCAAATAAACGAGGTGATGAGTAAAGGCATCAAATAATCTTCTTCACAAATAAGATAATGCAGGTGATTTGTTTATTTACCGTGAGTAAAGACACCAAAACTCTCTGGAACATTCCAGATGTGTCTCCGCAGACATCGTCCTCAAGACTCTTATCATGTTCTGTGATAATGACATCATCAGCACAGGAAAAGTGAATAATAAAAAAAAAGTATAATATGTGGAGACCTGTATATTTTTCATAATGTAAAAGTGCATATCCTTGACAAGTGTGAGCTGTAGTGCATCTGTACCTTTCTTGTAAGTAGCAATGATTTCCTTTATCTCAGCATTGCTTCTTGAGGCCAGGATGTCAATGAGACATGCCTTCTCTGTCCCTGCACCCTGGACAAAGATATTGTGATTAGTGACTAATATATATATATATATATATATATATATATATATATATATGAAAGGCTGACAGTGATCAGAGGGCACATTTTTCAACATAATGCCAGTTTGTTATGTTAAGATGTGGAAGTAAGCTATATAATTAGAAGTAAACTGTAAAACTATCTGCGCTACAAACCAGTGTGTTTAGAATTATGGTAGTAATATAATATTACAAGAAATACCATGACATGAAGCAGCATAGCAGGCTGTTTTTGTACAGTTAAAACAGCTGGAAGAGGTTAACACCAGAAGCCTTGCACATTCAAGTAAAATGCTCTCATATGAAAAATACCATTTGAAACGGGCGATACTTCACAGATTTTACAATCCTCACTAACCTTGATGGCGTTTCTCAGCTCATATGCATCGTACACCGGGGCAGGCATCATCAGGCCGACCACAACCTTCTCAAAGTTTCCAGTAAGCTCTGACTTCAAGCAGTCAAGCAGTTCCTGAATAGGCACTTTAAAATGGTGTTATTTACCACATGGGAAAACAGTGTTAGTTTGTTTTTAAAATAGCACAGACAGTACACAAACCCAGGCTTTTCAAGCTTAAAATCAGAATATTTCTTCTTATATTCATTCATGCTTTAAGCTTCAATTCCACATCTTACATCACAGAAGAAACAGATAGAATTGGTGTTAGGAAATAATGTTCTCTTGCAGACCAAAATTGTAATATCTGCTGTAAGTCTGGGTGGGGAAGGCATGTCGTCTCCATGAGACCGTCCTGAACGCTGTCCAGAATTTCCCCCACAATGACTCACACTTTCTTGCTATGTAGAGAGCGCTGTAGTCACTCAGTGTTTCCATTAACATAAGCAGCAAGATCTGACCAAGACTTTTACCGGTTTCCCTGACCCGTTTACAGAGTTACAGAGGGTTTACAGATTAATAGAGGGCAACCACCAGGAAGTACAATAAAAGTCAATGCTGCATTCTTTACACTCAATTATGATGAAGTCATAAAGCAGGGATGTCTCCCAAAAGACACCGTTTGTAGATGTACTCTCTGTTTCCTCACTGTGTACACTGAAGAGTTAATGATTTGAGCCAGTCAACAGCATCTCTTAACAGTGATTCATACTCCGCTTTGTCTACCTTCATACTGACTACAGAATCATCAAGAATTGTCAACACTGTTATCTAATCATGTTGCGAACCGTATGTTTTATGTAAATAGAACCTGACAGTTGCTCACACCGTCCCTGCCATTAGAACCTTCCACAAAGATAAGAGCATGACTACAAGCTTCCCTAATTTTGACCAGGAAAACATGTTGTTTTTGGTCCAAAGTGAGACCTGTTAATGATGGGCTACAGCAGGTCTGAGCTTTATAGATCTTACAGCAGAGACTGGAATCTGTTGGTTAAATTAAAGAATCGAGTGTGTTACCTTTCCCACGCTCTGTTTGAAAGCCTCCTTGATTTTCTGCCTTTGTGCAATAGTGCGATGAGCAAGGATCTCAATGATAGTCGCCTCGTTGGTACCTGGAATTCATTCAGTTTTGGTTAAAGTAAAAGTTTCTTTGATCATTTAGTCAATTTTGTGATTTCAAACCAATTATTTAACCATTTTGAGATTATCAGCATCAGCCGCATTATCTTCAGTTTTTGTTATCTATATTGTTTTAATAATTTTTAAAGTCTCTTATGCTCACCAAAGCTGCATTTATTTGATAAAAAATACAGTAGAAACTAATATAGTGAAATGTTATAATTTATTGTAACTTACTGTATTTTTTACAATTTACTGTACAACTTTTCAATTCAATTCAAGTTTATTTGTATAGCGCTTTTTACGATACAAATCGTTGCAAAGCAGCTTTACAGGAAATTAAGTTTCCACAATATATTTATATATTGTAGAAACTTAATATTTAACTACTTTTTAACTAACTTTTGTATTTTAATTTATTTTAAAATGTCATTTTTGAAACATTTCTTATTATTGTCAACGTTGAAAAGTTGAGCTGCTTAATATTTGTGGAAACCATGATACATTTTGTTCATGAAGAACAAAAGAACAGCATTTATTTGAAATAGAAACAATCTTTTGTAACATTAGAAATGTCTTTACTGTAATTTTTGACCAACTTAATGTGTCCTTGTGGAATAGTATTAATTTGAAATGTGAAAAAGTATTAATTTCTTTAAAAAAAAAAAAACTTACTGACTGCTAAATTTTGAATAGTGCATTGTTTCTTATATACAGTTCTATATACAAGATCTATATATTTCTATATTATTTTTTTGATACATTAAATTGTATATTTTGCTTCCAAACAACTTTATTTACATCCAGTCACCACAAAGTGGAAGTAATGAGTCTACTTCATTGTCCCAAGGTCATTTGAACTTCTCCTTTTACGTTCCAAGGAAGAAAGAAAGTGTTGCAGGTTTGAAATGACGTGAGGTTGAGTAAATGATGACACAGTTTTAAATTTCACATCTGCATATACATTGACACTTTTAAAAGGAATTAAAAGCTGCTTATTTCAAGTATCAAATTACACGTTACCCATAAAGCCCCGGGCTGTACATCACATGCATGATCGTAAAACGGCAAGAGATTGCTTCATTTTCTTGCACTGCATAGACATTTGTGACACTTTCGGAATCACAAGCTCACTGTTATTTAAAGTATCAAATTGCATGTTACTCATAACTCACTTAAGGCCAACAAGCGAGCCTGTGTCAAACAACAAGTATGAGTGCGAGTCGTGTTTCGTAATGCACCTCGTGCTGAAATCAGCTGAAGTCCATTTAACTAGAAATCTACATTCTCAACCTCATGCCAAGCTCTAGTCTACAACAATGAGGAAACACCTTTTCGGTTACAGGACGAATGCCAGAGAATCAACCTCTACTCTGCATTGGACCAAAGCCCAGCTAAACCACAGGTGTCAGCTCTGAGAACAGCTTGCAGTTTTAATTGGAAATGAAGAGAGATTTAGTTCTCTGGTCTACCTGACAAGACACTTAAAAGCCCGGTTATGATTTGTCCGCTCACTTACCAGCTCCTTTCATAGCATTATAGATTTTCTGGGCATCTTCCTCTGGGCTGAAGCCTGATGCCTCAGTCACAGTTCCACGGTTGCCCAACTACAGCAAAAAAAAAAAAAAAAAAAAAAAAAGAGACAACACCAGCTTTAGAAAGATTTAACAAATGCAAAACCTAAGTATAATCTGACACCTCTAAATTCGAGTTACTGTCACAGGGCTGCTTGACAACTCGCATATTTTTAAGCTTAGATTGTGTAAAAGGTAAAACATTTCTCAAATGTTAAAATTAAATTTAATTCTAAATTATTTTAATTTCACAATTAAATTCTTATGCTCACCAAGTCTGCATTTATTTATTTTAAAAAAAGGAATATTGTAAAATATTACAATTTAAAATAACTTTTCTATTTGAATATATTTTAATACATATTTTTTTATTCCTGTGATCATGAAGCTACGTTTTCAGCATCATTACTCCAGTCTTCAGTTTCACATGATCCTTCAGAAATCATTCTAATATGCCGATTTGCTGCTCAAGAAATACTGCTTATTATTACTCATGTTGAAAACAGTTGTGCTGTTTAATATTTTTGTCAAAATCATGTTACTTTTTTGCAGGATATTCTGATGAATCAAACATTAAAAACAATATTTATTTAAAATAGACATCTTTTGTAACATTATAAATGTTTTTACTATCATTTTTGATCTCATTTAATGCGCCTTAGCTGAATAAAAGTAATTTAAAAAATGTAGTAACCCCAAACTCAAACTTTATTGTGACTGTTTTTCACATAACAATTTTCTACAATCTTATATTTGAGCTTGTTTAAAAGTTGCCACACTTCTAAAATTCACATAAATTCTATTTTTTTTACAAAATTAATTTCAAGAATTTTTGCCACGCTTTTATTTGATGACAAATGTGTTATATTGATACAATAAAATGAATTGCCTTTGAATAATCTAGAAGTTTTGACTAAATGCATCAATGTTTCAGACATGTTTATGTGAATGGTAAAAAGATGACAGTAACATTAATGTCTCTCATTACATTCAAAATACTTTTCTTACCGCTGCCATTGTGATGGAGGAAAGGTATTAATCTTGAGATGAAGAGATGAGAACACTGAAGGCAAGAAATAAAAAAAAAAAAAAAAATTAAATATATGGAAGCATTAAATATATGGAGCCATTGCACAGGCAACCGTAATACATTTTTAAACAACAGGGCTGCATTTTCTAAAAACATTTTAATTGTAAATTGTAATCCTGTTGGTGTCAACAGTTTCTTTGATCTACTTGGGCTTACAATGCTTTTGGGATATGCAGCCCAGTTTGTTTGGGTTTTATTTAAATGAAATATAGGACTGAGCTCTTAATAACAGGGTTAATGACACTGTTGAATAAATAACGCCTTTCCTTTGGATGCACTAGCAAAATGGTTTCCACTTTATTATTCAGCTCATTAAGCAGAAGAGGCTCAACCTGTAATTAACAGCCTAATGCTTAGTATCAGTTTCCCCTTTCAAACAATAAACTTACAACCATTTCTAACCCCCAAAAGACCTGATTTAAAACGCAGAGACATCTAACAGTCTCTCAATTTTCACTTCATTGTGTTCTAACACTGACAGCGGCATCAAGATCTTTTAATAATTTATTCTTTGCATACAATGTGCTGTATGTTCAAAGAGCTTGTCGACATTATATTGGACTCATGCTGTGCATCTATAACACCGTTCACAAACCTCTTTTGATTGAGCCGCGGTATCAGAGATGAATTCATTGACATTCAAAACGTATTTCAGTTTCTCATATTAAAGATTTTGCACTCACTTGAGAAAGCTCAGCACCTGCCTACCAGTGTAACCTGCAAATTAGAACCCAAAGGAAAATGTTATTGCTTAGGAGAGTTCTCAGTTGTAAGTTATGATTTATTTAGTCATCATCTTAATAAGATTCCTCTGAAGAACTACAGAAAGAGACTTCTGACATACAGTACAAAGCGAATAAAAATGCAGTAGATAATAGCCTAGATGGTCTTGTAAGAATAACATGAGAAATGAGTCCATATTCAAATCTCTGATGTTTGATATATTAGTAAAATATGTTTAACATTTGTCAACATTCACTAAATTTAATAGTATGTAATTCCACTTTCTAAAGACTTTCTAAAATCAAGATATTTGCCATTTTTCTTTCATCAGAAACATTTGCATATCTAAGATTAACACTTTTTTTTTGCAGTCAACTAATAGTATTTTAACAATTTGTTCATAAAATCATGACAATGCAAAAGCCAATTATTTAATTTTGGAAGCAATTTTTTGATTTCGTTGTCTTTATATTACATTTTATATTTTCCACACAGTATAGCCTAGGCCTAAATAGTTTTTTCATATGTGAAAATATACAGCTGCTTTTATATCTTAACAAGGGGGTCCTTCACAAGGAAATCATCATATTTGGGGGTCGTTATAGCATCAAAGTTTGAACACTCCAGATCTAGAAACAATGGAGATATAATAAAGAGATTTCATTTTGTGTATTATTTTATTTTATGTTTTGTGTTTATGTCCGTCTTTGCTGACTATACCAGATCTAGGTCATTGATTGCCTTGTATTAGTAAAGCATGTGGTCTAATTAATTTGCCATGCAAAGCAATATGACTCATTGTATTTTAATGAAAGCCACATTTCCAAGGATCATGTTAAGCAGTATAGAGTCACGTGACGGAATATGGGCGTTCAGTGCTGTCGCAAAACGTTAGGAGAAAACTTCATTTTACAAACAAGCTTCAATCAATGATTAACTTTTATTTCCATGGCGTGATTTCTATTCGCCTGTTAAATGCGTAAACTGATATTATAAACATTCGTTATAGAGCGGAAAGAGACGCGCATAACATGAAAGCTAAGTTAAAGTTTTTTAGTAAAGCGGATGGGAGTTTTTACCGTCTTACCCGCTGAAGCGCTGGATTCAGAGATGCACGATGCCCGTCACTCTGAATGGATGTGGAGATTTGCGAGAATGTTTCTGAGTTTTGTTGCCAACTTTAGGGGGTGTTGGCCTGTATGGACAGACTCGTGTTATTAGAGTTCCTCATTTACGGCCCCTCCTCTTTATATTACGTTGAGATGAGAGATTGAACAGTTCATAACCTGTGGAACAGTTTGCTGAAACTAGGACTTGCTTGTTGACATAGTAATTTTTCACCCACATATGATCATTCATGTGCTTACTGGAGCTTTTTAGCTCTGTCACGTGTCTCAGTTTTGCTTATAGCCAATTTCAAAAGTTTCTTTAATTGCTTATTTTCTAAAAACTATTGTCGCGTGGGTTTTCCAAGTATTTTTGACGTAAAATTAATTGCATTAGAGGATGCAAATCTTCTATCATGGATAAACACGTAAAAAAGCTGCCAGCTGTCATGTACATGTGGCAACAAAAAAGTACTTTTGTAATTATGTACCTGTTCGTACATAAAGCTCCTGACGAGTGACAATGTCAACTCTTTATTATTTGCATAGGAAGGTACAGCACCCCCACTTGGTACAAGTTGACAAAATTGAAAGTACCCCTCCTTCCAATATTCGCACAAACCTCTTTCACAGTTGCTACGTTTTTATTGGTGCTTAATTTTTTTTTTATTGCAATAGTTTGAACAATGAACGCATAATCATGTTGTGCATTGTTAATCAATCAATCAAAAAAGAATAGATTTAAGGCTTTGCAGTAATTTACAGTCTGTTTTGCTGTTAAAGTATGACAGTAGTGACCTATTTCTATTTTAGTATGAGTAAATATGTAAATATAATATATAAAAAAATATTTTAGGGTTGCTAGGGTAGACTGGGTTGCAAAACTCATACAAATATAGTAGAATGAATTCTGCTTATATAATATTTAATTTGACCTCATAAGGTCAACATTTTCACTGTCTTTTCCTCTGCTCTAATGCTGAACGGTGGGGAAACGACTTTAATTATTAAGAATTTTAGACTTTTATTATAGTTTTTATTGCGCTGTCTTCACGCTTCCGGTGTGGTTTCCGGTTAGCTGGCGCATCTGCAGCATCCGAAGCCGCAGACGAGAAACGCCATGAACAACACGCTCATTTCTGCCTGCATTTGATTCTGTCTGATTAAAATCAAACCGCATCCGTTCACCGTTCACCGGCAGGCCACCGACAAGAGCACGCAGATGAGATGTGTCACGCGTCTGAGCGGGTTTTGCAGGAATGCTAGCGTTAGCGCCTAGCTGACTATGTGTTGAATTTAAATGATTATTTTTTCAGTAAACAAGAGACGAATTAATATGATTATGGGCGTGTAACTCATGAAATTAGTCATTACTCTGATCAATATCCGCATGTCATCTGTTTTTCTGTGAAAAGTGGGTTGTTTTCAGAGGTTCTAATGAGCTGCACAGCTGGCTGATGATGGAGAGTTTGACTTTCATCCATCAAAACAATAATTCCACTTCACTTCACGTTTGAAGGTTCATTTCTCAACAGGGGTTGAATGTTTACATTGATTTCAGCTGGATTTAAGTATTTATATCGTGATATGGGCCCGTGTCCCGTATATAGTCGCTAGACAAACACTTGAATCATATCAGGCCATCGCTGATAGATGCTGTTTATTTGGATATACTCAACTGTGATGTATTAATTTAGTACGTATACCATTTGTTTTAATTTACTAGTACTTTTTTGTTGCTATTCGGTTCATTTAAGCTGTGATCAGCACCAGAATTGGGCTACGAGTCCATGTTTGATAGTCACAGCTGATCTAGACCTCTGGCACCAGAACAACCAACCCACTTCAGTTTCTTATAGACTCACATAAGTAGTTAAGGGATCTTTGATACATCATGAAGAAGTTCTTTGACTCCCGGCGGGAGCTGGTGGGCTCTGGACCCGGTTCTGGAGGGGGAGCTGGAGGTTCTGGATCCAGCAGCGGTGTTGGTGGGAATTTCATCGGACGGGCTTTCACTGTTGGAAAACACCAGGTCACTGTAGAAGAAACTCTGGCAGAAGGTACGTCAGACAGATGTTTAATATTTTCCTTGCAGGCCTTGAACCTACAACCTTTTAGTTAACAATCCAGAGATCTTTAAATGTTCAGTTAACCAAACCGTGAATGACATCTAAAACTGTTTCCTTTCTGACTGGGTGGATTTAATTTGATTGTGCTCCAAATAAGGTCTAAATTCAACAATGACATTTGTAGATGTTGATTTATTTTACAGACTTCACAGAGTGCTAGCGTCTACAGTCATGTGCAGCCATGTTGTCATTACCAGATTTTAAAAAAATCATGGAAATTTGTTTATAATTGTTCAGCTTTACAATATTTCATTTACAGAATTGATTTTTTTTGAATGTCCTCTTTCTCTCTCTCTCTCTCTCTCTCAAAAAAAAAAAAAAAAAAAAAATAAATAAATAAATAAATAAATATATATATATATATATATATATATATATATAAATTCCTAATTTTATGTAATATTTTTCAAAATCCACTAAAAAAATAAAATAGTTGCTTTGAAAATAGTTGCTTAGTTTGCTTTTTACTTGTAAAAGGAGGAGGTAGTACTTCTGCAGGAGCAGGCTGGCCAATACTGATCCTTTTCAAATTACCAAAATACTGAATGGTCAATATGCCTGGTTGACATATCACTACTTGATGTTTTCTTTATCACTATCTTGTGTTCAGTGTTGTGCAGCAGTTAGTTAACATTCAGCAATTTCATTCAGCAATTTCAGGTAATTTCATTCAGCAAACATGTAGCATGGCCTGATGGCGAACTGTGGTAGGATCTCGGTGCTCTTCTCAACTTCTCTGGCAGCTTTATTTAGTGGCCTAAATCCTCTGTCTGTGAAATCCCTGCTCATCTGTACTTGGGTGTTGACGTCCTCCAGTTGTGACATCTTATCTAAAACTCTTTTAAAAAGCATTTTACAGATTCTTTTAGAATTACTATTATTATGCATGCAGTTTTAATATTAACTGAGAGACTATATGGGGTATTTGTGTTTTAATTTGGCACATAGTGTAAAAACTAAAATGATATACACTACTGTTCAAAAGGTTTGAGGTCACTGTATTCTTTTATTTATATATAAAAAATTGTTTTATTCAGCAAGGATGCATTAAATTGATCAAAAGTGACAGTAAAGACTTTTGCATTGTTACAAAAGTATTGCATGAGAATAAGTGCTGTTCTTTTGAACTTTCTATTCATCAAATAATAAATCCTGAAAAAAAAGTATTGCAGTTTCCACAAAAATATTAAGCAGCATAACTGTTTTCAATAATAATACTAATAAATGTTTCTTTAGCAGCAAATCAGCATATTAGAATGATTTCTGAGGATCATGTGACACTGAAGTCATGACACTGAGTAATGATGCTGAAAATTCACCTGTGCCATCACAGGAATGATATATATTTTTTTTTTTTTTTAAATATATACAAATAGGAAACTCTTATTTTAATTTGTAATATTTTATATATTGATGTTGATTCAAAGATCCGTTTTTGAATGAGAAATTTAAGGGCACAGTTCACCCAAAAATTAACATTCTTTAATTATTTCCTCTCCCTGATGTTGCTTTATTCCTCAAAAGGAGGTTTAATATAATATTGACGCTGCTTTTATCCCACACTATGAATGTAAATGTTTTCCAAAGGCTGTCAAAGCTTGTTAAAAGATGTTTAACAAAGCATCCTGCCTACAATCTCTTTTGTTGTGGACAGAAGAAAGCTAACATATTGGTTGACTACATGAGGGTGAATGTTCATTGCATCATCATGAATTGCATGTGTGATGTAAAGGTAACAGTTGTTTACTTTGTTTAATCTGATTTCCAGTTTACAGATGGAACTAGTAACGAAGCTAATAGACTTTCAGGCCTGGTGCATCTCAGACTCATCTGTACTGTTCAAACACCTCTCAGCATCTTTTCTCAGCTCTGCAATATAAAACCAATAACATCTGTTTGGCAGAGAGAGAATCTCGCTGATTGTCTGACTGTAAATCAACTGTTCCTGTAGAGCTAGATCCTTGATGAAATATCTGTGTCCCACTTTCTCCCACCAGCTTCCTCTGTCCCTGCTTTGAGGAATAACACCACATTATGCCAACACAGCAAATCTGAGTGCAAACATACAGGCTCTGATGTCTGGTTGGGCATATCAGCATGGACTACAACACCAAGAGTACATGCTTAGACTAAGTGTCTATAGGCTGTTCACATTTGCCCGCACTTGCTTAATGCGAACGTCTGGATCAACAAAACAAAATTTAATGCTTGTGAATTATGTGTTTTGTGAACTTACAGACAGGGCAACCAGTGATTGAATACAAATAGTAATACAAGAATTTAAATTATTAATAATAATAATAATAATAATATGTACTGTTTTTTCTAACAAATAAACTACATGTAAGTTTATATTTATACAACCAAGTATTTTTTCTGTAATATATAAGTAAAATAAATAATATAAAATAATAAAAAACTTTCTATTTTACTTTCTGTTCTATAGTAAACAAAATTTCCTGCTGATTTCCACATGGAGGCAGTGTTGTGGTGTAAATGTCGTCTTACTCTTGCAGTCCAGCAAAACCGTGTAAACTTTGTGTGTTTGTGTTTGTAGGTGGCTTCGCTATCGTCTTCCTGGTGCGGACCAATCAGGGTGTGCGCTGTGCCCTAAAGAGGATGTACGTTAACAATGAACATGACCTGCAGGTCTGCAAGCGTGAGATCCAGATCATGGTGAGTGTGATGAAATGTCTTCTGTGCTTTAGCAATGATGAGAGAATGATATTCGAGACATTTTACATTGTATAGACATGATTACCATTTAAAAGAGATCAGTAAGATTAATTTTTCAAGGAAATTAATGCTTTTATTCAGTAAATTGATCGAAAGTGACAAAAACATTTGTAATATAACAAAAGATTTCCTTTTCAAATAAATGCTGTTCTTTTGAACTTTCTATTAATCAGAACATCATGAAAAAATATATCCGTTTCCATAAACACATTAAGCAGCAAAACTGTTTTCAATGTTGATGATAAAAAGAAATGTTTCTTGAGCAGCAAATCAGCATATTAGAATGATTTCTGAAGGATCACGCTGAAGACTGGAGTAATAATGTTGAAAAAAGCACATTTTCCATCGCTGGATTAAATTATATTTTTAAATATATTAAAATAGTAAAGAATTACTTCAGATAGTAGCAATATTTCACAAAAGGGATGCACAATATTGGATTTTTGCCGATATGCCGATATTTTTCAACTCATTTTAGCCGATACCGATATATTTCCTTTTGTTTGGAAACAACACCAAGTCTCTCCTGTGCGGAAATTATAAGCAAATTATTTTAAATTTTGGTTAGTTTTTAACAAGAACTTGTTTGTTAGAATTAAATAAACAATAATGAAGTTCTTTTATAATGACACTACATTAAAGCTTTGAAAATAACTATAAACAATCTATATATCAAGCGCTACATTCTTTTTCCAGAAAAATGCAGTGGTAACCTTAACATTTTATTTTAAGATTTAACATTTGTAGATGGTCTAAAGCAAAAGAGTTGAGAAAATTCAGAAAATCTTTTAGAGCTCATAATTTGTTTAAAAAAATTAACATATTACACATTAATAAATAAATCACTATATATAAAATTATTTAATTTACAAGTTTTTTTTTTAAATTTTTTTTTTTCATTCATGTAAGCTATAGCTTTTGAAATTTAAATCAAAACATACTCATGATTTTATGACATCAATTACTGCTTTATTTAATCAGAAAGTCTAAATGTTATTTGTGTATTTTACTTGAATTTTATTAGAAGTAGGCCAACAGCGCCCCCTACGGAGTTAAAACTCCTTACCTAACGGGCATTAGGACCCGGGGGAGGCGGCTGCTGCTGCAACTGCAGGTGCTATTACTGTTTATCACACACCAAAGGCCTCATTCTGTACATGCATTCTCAGATTAAATGAAGTGATCCAAAACAGTGAATCTAATCATCATTCAGGCAAAACTTTGCTTCAAGAATGAGCCACACTGCTGACTTGATCTAATGGCTAGCACGCCCTGAGTACATGTGAGTTATTCCTCTTATCGGAAAGACATATCGGCATAATTTTTCATATCGGGCCGATGCCGATATTTACATTTAAAGCCATTATCGGCCAATTCCGATATCTGTCCGATAGTATTGTGCATCCCTGTTTCACCAATATGTCTTTTTTTATCATATAAAATGCAGCCGTGGTGAGTAAAAGAAACTATTAAGAAATATTAAAAAACTTACCAACCATAGTCTTTTAAACCTTAGTGTAGGTACAATACAGTATTCAAAATTCAGTATTTTTGTGATGTCTCATCTGTTTGAGCTCATTCATACTCTTTCTATTTTTTGTGTACTAGCGGGATCTCAATGGTCACAAGAACATTGTTGGGTTCCTGGACTCCAGCATCACGGCTGTAGGAGGTGGAGATGTGTGGGAGGTGTTTATCCTCATGGACTTCTGCAGAGGTAAGTGTGCTTTTCATCCCCACAGTGTCTCTGTGCATAGCTGCCTTGTTCTTTATGTGGGAAAACAAACATACACTTACCCAAGAGTAAACTTTGAATCAAGTACTGCCTAAATGGCAAACAATGTTGAAAATGAAGGCACTCCAGTATTTATGTCATAGGTCTTTCCAAAGAATATCTCCCACTAGGCTTGCCGTGGTAGTCAGTGTTATCAATGTTGCACTGTGTTCAGCCTAGGGCTGAGATGATAAATCGTTGCATCGCGATTTGTGGTTCGATACAGAGATTTTCCAAATGGATCGTGATTCTCTCTGGAATTGATTCTGATCTTAGTTTTTAACAGCAGATGGTGCTCTAATCTAGTTGTTAAAGGGGTCATGACTAAGTTTGGGTATCGTTTTTTTATTTTTTATTTTTTATTTTTTTTTATAAAATCGGTGCCAACTCCATACTTTTAAAACCGTATCAGATTGGTCATTAGCACTGTAAACACATTTAATATGAGGCAGTCGTGGCCTAATGGATAGAGAGTTGGACTTGTAACCTGAAGGTCGTGGGTTTGAGTCTCAGGTCCGGCAGGGATTGTAGGTGGGGGGAG